>MU173049.1:13083-23508 GCA_016695475.1 Suillus decipiens | reverse complement strand
TTCTCACTTGTCTCCATAGCACGCTGTTTTAGTCTCTTGGAGCAAGAAGAAATACAATAACAGCAAGCTTTATATTCACTGCATTTTTACCATTGTGTTACAGTTGTTGTACGCCCCTCTATTTTCTTCCTTTTACTTGCGCTTTCCCCTCTTATGCTTACTTCATTATTTCCTCATATATCACTTTCGTCCACGGTCACTTGACCGTACGTTCATACATAACTCATCTTGACTCAGTTCCATTCATGACTCACTCTAACCCCCTATGACATCATACGTTCAACATGTTGTACTTTAGCTACCTTCCTTCTTTGGTTATGTAGCCCATTTATATCTGACAAGCCCACCCTAAAGTCCTTCGCTACTTTAGTATATAAACACTCATAGATATATTGTATTTCTCCATTCTAATCTTACTGGGTTTTACCTGGATTCTTCCTTCGCTAAAGACCTCCAATCTTTAGTTGTCTAAGATCATATCTAAGCTTAGCACACCTAAGTCTTAGTCTGAAGCGAACTTATGTGCCTCGACTCAGCTAGTTCCGTGTAACTCATACTCAGACCTATCTTTGTTGTTGTAAAGCGTATTCAACTCAGCCAGTCTAGTCCTCTCTAAAAGACTAATCTGTCTTCGTCGTTTACCTCAAACTGTGCCAGACCTTCACCCAGTCAGTACAACGAACCCACAACTCTTGATACCTCTTGTGTGAGGTAGTCGTGTTCAGAACTATCCCAGTTCGTAACACATTGACAGGTACAAGAACTTCCTGAATATCTTAAGGGTATTACCGACTTTTACCAAATACAAGTTGACTTGCCACAAGTGGTGGTGACCATTGTATATCACACAACTACTCCATCACCATATAGTCAGTTAGACAAGAATTCAACATGATGGATATGGAGATATATTCAGAGGAAAATGTGAGTGAAAAATACTAGTGTTCTTGAGCTCCATGCGGAAGAGAGAACTAAAAGATAAGGCAGAGAAACACAAACAAAGACTCCAGGAAAGCAAAAAGATTGTGCTTACTGGAGATTCATCACTCCCAAAACCCATGAAGGTAATAGCATTGATAACTTGAAGTTGTGATTATGCTGCTTATTCCAAATCATACAGTCCAAGGTCATAAAATTGGAGTCCTTTCACAAGCAGTGCATCAGGGTATCTGTCTGGCACCTCAACTGCTTCTTCTGTGTTTCACCTGCATGCAGCCCTTCTCTCAGCTTTCCATCAGTTGTATGCAGATAATGACCTTTTGGAGGTAACACCACCCTGTATGGTACAAACCCAAGTGGAGGGTGGCACAATGCTCTTCAAGTTTGATTACTACAGCCAACCAGCATTCCTCATGCAAAGCTCCCAACTTTATCTTGAAACCTTGCATTTAGGAGAGCTTTCATGCTGAAAATAGGTTTGTGCTACCTTCTGATTTACTGGACATGTTTTTATTTTAAACTGGCCATTCACACTGATGTTGGGAAGGAAGATAACATTAAAGGAGCGGTTGATCTTGCTGTCACAGAATTTGGTAGATTGGATGTGATGGTAGGATCCATATTTTGTGAATGTCTTGATGAGTCTTAATACATACTCAGTTCAACCATGCAGGCATAATGCACCCAACAGATGATCACACCCTCAATACCGAGAAGAAGATCTGGGATCTGACATTGCAAATTAACATGAAGGGCATCTGATGGGGCTGTAAGTATGCTATTATGACTATGCAGTAAAATCCTATTGATGAGGAGTGGTCATAGGTTTAAAGGGAGTGGCTAGGAGGATGATGATAGAGTTGATGTGCGCACTGAGCATGACCTGTTGTGAATAAATGGGCAGAACAGTAGGAATATAGTACTTCATTCTCCTCTCCAGTGAGATATCCAAGTTTCTGGATCAGTAAATTCACACATTCCTTAACATGCTTAATCAGCTTATCTCACTTATCTCAAAACTTGTTTGCTCTCTCTCACATCATTCACCTGGCATATCTTATATTTTTTGAGTGAGAAATACAATAAAACATGTATATTAATACATCTCAACTTTTTTTCCCTGAATTCATTCAAGTTGAAATTTTAAACAAGTAGATCCAATTTCTCCAAGGCAGTTAAGCTGAAATAAGTCTGTTTAAGGGCCAAATAAGGAATGTGAGAATTTCCTGATGCACTGATTCCATTCCATGCATGCAATACGGTCCTCAGATGCGGCAGCTTGAAGGACTCGGTGCAGCCAGCTGTCCATGAATTCTTTCGTGTACTCACGCGTGGTGATACATGCATATTTTTGTCTTCTAAAAAGAATATTCACCATGTTCTTCAGATACTGCGTCCAAGGTAGGTTCTGCAGCTGTTGGTGTACTAGTAGAGCAGGATGACATCCGAGCATGAACAAGTGACAATTTCAAGTGCATTGAAAGAACGGGGCGAGCCTTAGTACAACTTGAAGGACTACAAAGGATTGTTAGTGGCCAACATACTGATTAAATGCTTGAACGATGAACCTACCATCAACAATGTTGCCTCAGGGGGCAAGTCCTCTCTTCATATATTCTGGGTAGACCACAAAACTAATGGAAAACTTAGCTAAGAGATATCATAGCCGGTCTGCAATATCGTACGTGATATACTGGACCAAGCCGTAAGTACTCCTCACAGTTCACGCCAACAGTGTCATTCATGGTGATATCACCTGGGGTGAGTTTGATCTCGTACGCATATCGTTCTTATGCTAGTGCGTTGAGCTGAAACATTGTATGTTTCTCAAAATGATGTCTCAAGACAACTCGCCAGCATACGCCACTTAATTATGCGCGAGAAACTGAGCATCGTGTATAGTCCCGCGGGTACACATCTGACGTATGTGAAAGAAAGATTTTTGATAGTAAGCACAACGGAAACCTACTACCGTAGTATCGGAGACCTGTACCCATTGTCCCCTCCACTGGGCACCAACTCCCCTGGACCGTTGTTGTCTATGTTGAGGAAAGTGACGTGAAATTGGTGGAGGCGTGATCGAATGGGGTCTGTTGCATAGTTGGGTGGAGGAACCTGAGAATTCAAAGATCAAAGTATGAAATGAATACTCACATGTCATCTTTCTCATAACATGGCAGTGTACTACCCATTAGGACGACCCTATCAGGGCCTGTACCTTGAACGTTCTCCCTGCGGCAGCCCCACAGCATCTCATATACAGTATGATAAATGAAAGCCTACGAAGGTCCCGTCGTCATCATGGGTGTGCAACAAGGTGGATGTTTATTCGAAGTTCCGAGGCATAGCCTAGCAATGTGCCGAGTAGTCAATCCGCCTGTATAGCAAATAACCACAAAGACAGATCGCGTTGATCAATGAGCGCTTGAGCCATGGCTGTGAGCCGAGAAGGAGAAGAAAATGAGATGAATGAAATCAGGGCGCCGTGCACAGCACAGGTGGGCTATGCAGAAGGGGCATGTTAGGGTATACATATCTGCACTCACATTCAGAAATTTATCCCTCATCATTCCTAAAATTCATTCTGCTAACCGGAGCCTCTCGGTGAAACCAAAATATCATCTGTGTTTCCAACAGATATGAACTAACATGTAGTTTGACCAGGGGGCCCATCCTCGAATTTCTGCCACCGTCCGTCATATAACACTAACGCTAGGAGACCTCACCATTGAATACATCCAAAGAGTATCTTGCCCGTACTCAACTGCCTTACGGTTTCGTTCACGGAGACGCAACTATGGCTTCTGCATCGACGAAGGTGGCCACCACGAAATCGATTTTGAAACCGGTAATGACTTTGAAGGGTCATGGAGACTGGATTCGATCCATATCCTACTTTCCGGATGGCCAGCGAATGATCAGTGGATCTCAGGACAAGACTACTCGGCAATGGGATCCAAAGGCGGGTAAAGAGATTGAGGGAGCACGGGATATTTGCGAGAAGTATGTATATGCAATGGTAGTATCAAGGGATGGTCGATGGGTTGTCACTGGTGGTGGAAATGACAACACCGATGACGGTGTCAGTGATGATGATGGGGAGCTGAAAGCCTGTGAGGTTGAGACGGGGATTGTGAAAAAATTCGAGGGCCACTCACAGGATATCTACACAGTCGATATTTCCGCAGATAGCACACTGCTAGCGAGCGGGTCACAAGATGAAACAGCGCGGATATGGAACTTGGAGTCTGGCAAACTGGTGGCTGGTCCATTCAAGAGCATCGATTGGGTGGGCGCGGTTCGATTCTCCTCGGACTCAAAGAAGCTTGCAGTCTACTCAACCTGGATGACGTGCCTTGAAGTCTGGGATATTCAATCACAGAAATTGGATGTCAGGTTATCAAGAGAACCAGATTATGGGAGTGACACTTTGTCGCCAATTTTCTGGACAAATAGAAACAAAACCATCGTAGCTGTATTCAAATTCAGTTCAGATTCATATCGGGGTGAGACGATCTACGAGTTTGACGCGTCGACGCTGGAGACAGTTGGAGCTCCCTTTGAAGCACACGCCAATACAATCAAGGGTCTAGCACTCTCATTTGATGGTACTCTCCTTGCGAGTGCTTCACAAGACAACACAATCAAGTTCTGGACTTTCGAGTCCCGCCAACTCCTCGCTTCGTTCGATGTTCAGAATCCCCGTTGCCTTATCCTTTCACCTGATTCACGCCAACTAGTTTACTCAACACACACCGAAGACGGCTGCAATATCTGCATCTGTGATATTCCACTCAACATCCTTGCTCAGGCCCGTGTATGCTTTTCCTGTACATCTCTGCTGTTGGTATGCTAACATTCCCCTTATAGATTATTGCACGTAAAAAGTCAGCTCACAGGGATCTACTAAATGTACGCATCTCATTCTTTTACTTAATGATATGCCACTTACCTATCGCTAGTCTGATGCAACTCGCCGTCATCCTGCTGGGCACCGCAGACCCCCAATATCCGCCATACCTATACCGTCGAGACCTCCACCCACAAGAGATCCGCAACAACCCACTTTCCTTCGTCTCCGCAAACTTCTTCGCTTCTCTTCTCTCACGAACGCAGTCCCTGTTCGTCATATCCAACCTCGTGATCCCCTATATGTCAGTCTCTTTCCATGGCTTCTTTTACAGTTGACTCAACACTCGCACCGCAGTTCCCTGCTACATCGCCCTTACCTGCCAATCGCCCTTTTGCAGAAAGCTCTTTATCTACTTCCTTGCCCGGTGGCACGGCCTTCTTTAATTCTATCCAGTCACCGTTAGACAAGGGGAAACAAAAGGCGCGCGAACCAAAACGAAAAACTGCGCACGTTGTCGACGCCCCTCTCGGACAAGCTACCTACGTTTGTTTTCTATAATTCCATTGAGTTTGTGAGTTCTGACCCCGTCGTTTTCTAGGGCGATGTTGTCGGTGTAGATGACGGAGTGCGACCATTTGTTCTCTTCTTTTGCCTCAGCTGGTTCCAGAAAAAGAAGAAGAAGCCAGACCGACGGCCAGTCTATGATGACGATACTGAGTCAGACGAAGAGGAAGAAAGTGTTCTTGATCCAGTCGCTGTGCCTCCTCCTGGGTATATAAACCTATTCATTCACAAAATCAATTTACTCATATAGTCTTCTAGGGTTCAGGTTGAGGAAATTGAAATGAAACAAGTAGTCATTCAGTCGCAGCCAGAGGCAGGACCGTCTCGTCTTGTGGCAACCAACCACTTAGACGTTCAGTCTTTTAAATGATATCAGTTGAGCACTTTCTTCGTCGATTTCAAGTTTTACCCGCAACTTTATGTCCGTCACCATATTAGTCGCCTTTCTATGTTATACCGATTTGTTTTGGAAGAGTAAAAATTCTCGAATCCTTACTATACGCTGACATGATACGCTTTAGATAGTCAAGGAAACATTGAATATCTATGCCTATCATCAGACTCTGTGAACCTTTGTCCAAAAAATCGAGCTTCTGGCAGTGATGGAGCGCATCTGTACGTCTCGGAGCACACTCAGTAGCAACTGTGCTGTGAGTTGCGGAAACAGAGAGGGTGCGTAAATGAGGTAAACTTATAGTTCGCAGTGTCTCGCTTCGAGTTCACGGCTTCCCTTGAGGCACAAAGTTTTGACGAACTTACAAACAATGACTGCTTCCTTCATATTTAGATAAGTATATGTGCAAAGTTGGATCGTCGGGACGATCAAAAAAGTACTGCTTTCCGATAAATAAAGCCAGGCCTAATAGGATACTGCAGGCGAGGCGAAGGGTGCAGCATGTGAAACGAGACTCCGAGTTTGAGTTGGTGCAGTTGACTAATGCATTTCGGGGGGATGTATCAAGATATGATCTATATATACGTATCTCACCTTTTCTTTTACATACACAATCACTATTCCTACCATGCGTCCTACACGTTCCTCATTGATTCTCCGTCCTAATCAGCATATTAATTCCTCTCCTCATCGAATAATCTCTCTCAGTCTTTCAACCCAAGACCGAGGTGAGCCTTCTCATTTATGTTCTCTACACTACCCTTTACTAACTACCACTCTACTTAGTCCGTTCCGTTCCTAGCCTCCTAGTCTGAGCCTGCGTCAAGATGTCGGTCCATAACGGGTGTACTCATACTAATCCTGGGTCTTGATAGATTGATGATTTATGACAATTCTGCACGCTCATTGTTCCTACATACCCCTTCGTCAATATCAATTCCTTCATCATGCCAAAGCTATTCACGTCAGACTATAAATTGATGAACTCTCCACTACCCATCGCAATAACCCATGGTCGAGAGCAATGCCAACAATGCGGACTTTGGTGCGGAGCCCAGTTCATTCGTGTGACAAGCTCTATGTCGAGTGAGTAAACGGTAAACATAACATTATAGAGATGTACGAATGTAACCATGATCAGAGGTATTGATCCACCATGAACGGGCGAAACCCCTGTTCCCGGTTTACAAAAAAAAAATTCATATGCCTCAAAGGAGATGAGAACTACTGCTACACATTCTAAAAAGAGCCCTGTGGTGGATGTAGGTGCGAGTTGAGCAAGTGAGGTGATGCGTGATGCGTGATGCGTGATGCGTGATGCGTGATGCGTGATGCGTGATGCGTTTAGAATGTCGAAACCGCTTCCTATTTTTTATTGACGAGTTTGAGTGTGTCCTATTGGGAAGTGAGCTTCCATGTCACTGAGTCTGAGAGGTACCATACCGAATACTACATCTGCAATGTCACCGCCAAAACTCGTGTCTAACAGTATCCCGCCAATTTTCCATGGTTGCGGCGATGAGCAGTGTGCGTGGGACCTGCTGCCTCTTTGAGTTAGTGCCGCCAGGTTTACCAGATATAAAGAGAGATCTAGCTTCAACTGTAAAATGTCAATTAAACGTACATACTCAACCTGATATCTGAGTAGGCGCGTATGCGTATCGTTTTTATGCTAGTGCATTGAGCTGAAGCATCGTATGTTTCTCAAAACGATGTTTCAAGACAATTCACCAGCATACGCCAGTTTATTATGCGCGAGAAACTGAGCATCGTGTATAGTCCCGCGAGTACACATCTGACGTATGTGAAAGAAAGGTTTTTGATAGTAAGCACAACGGAAACCTACTACCGTAGTATCGGAGACCTGTACCCATTGTCCCCTCCACTGGGCAGCAACCTGGACCATTGTTGTCTATGTTGAGGAAAGTGACGTGAGATTGGTGGAGGTGTGATCGGATGGGGTCTGTTGCATAGTTGGGTGAAGGAGCCTGAGAATTCAAAGATCTGGGTATGAAATGAATACTCACATGTCGTCTTTCTCATAACATGTACACTACCCATTAGGACATCAGGGCCTGTACCTTGAACGAACGTTCCCCCCCGCAGCAACCCCACAGCATTTCATATACAGCATGATAAATGAAAGCCTACGAAGGTCCCGTCGTCATCATGGGTGTGCAGCAAGATGGATCTTTATTCGAAGTTTCGAGGCATGGTCTGGCAATGTACCGAGTCGTCAACCTGCCTGTATAACAAATAACCACAAATACAGATCGCGTTGATCAATGAGCGCCTGAGCCATGGCAGTGAGCCAAGAAGTAAGGAGAATGAATGAAATCAGAGCGCCGTGCACAGCACAGGTGGGCTATGCAGAAGGGGCATGTTAGGGTATATACATGCAAGGCAGCGCCTGCACTCACATTCAGAAATTTATCCCTCAGCATTCTTCAAGTTCATTGCTGCTAACCGGAACCCCTCGGTAACACCAAAATATCATCTGTATTTCCAGCTGATATGGACTGACATGTGGTTCGACCAGGGGGCCCATCCTCGAATTTCTGCCACCGTCCGTCATATAACGCACTGATACTGGGAGACCTCACCTTTAAATACATCCAAAGATTTTTTTGCCCGTACTTGACTGCCTTACTGTTTCATTCACAGAGACGCAACTGTGGCTTCTGCATCAATGAAGGTGACCACCACGAAATTAATTTTGAAACCGGTAATGACTTTGAAGGGTCATGGAGACCGGATTCAATTCATATCCTACTTTCCGGATGGCCAGCGAATGATCAGCGGATGTTTGGACAAGACTACTCGGAAATGGGGTCTGAAGACGGGTAAAGCGATTCAAGCAGTACGGAATATTTGCGAGAAGGATGTATGTGAAGAGGCAGTATCAAGGAATGGTCGATGGGTTGTCACTGGTGATGGAGATAACCTTAGCGATGAGGATGACGGTGAGGATGTTGGGGAGTTGAAAGCATGTGAGGTTGAGACAGAGTGTGAAAAAATTCGAGAACCACTCACGGGATATCTACACAGTCGATATTTCCGCAGATAGCACACTGCTGGCGAGCGGGTCGTACGATAAAATATGGAACTTGGAGACGGGCAAACTCGTGGCTGGTCCATTCAAGAGCACCGATTGGGTGGGCGCAATTCGGACTCGAAGAAGAAGCTTGCAGTCAAGTCAGCTTGGATGACGTGCCTTGATATCCAAGCAGGACAACATGGTATCTGGACAAACAAAAGCAAACCGATTTTAGCCGCATTCAAATTCATATCGGGATTTACGAGCTTGACGCGTTGACACTGGAGACAGTCGGTCCTCCCTTTGAAGCACACACCAATAAAATCAAGAGTCTAGCACTTTCATTTGATGGTACTCTCCTTGCCAGAGCACTTCTCATGGCAGCACGATCAATCTCTGGGCTTTCGAGTCCCACGCTTCGTTCGATGTTCAGATTCCCTTTTGCCTTACCCTTTCGCCTCATTCACGCCAACTAGTTTACACATCATACACCGAAGACGAGAGTTGACAACTTTTGACAGTGACCACTTAAGAATTGAGCACGCCTAAAATTTACCACCTCCGGTTATGTCGTCTTTTCGCACCCTGTCCAGACTTGACCAATTCGCAGTGGATATCATGGATTCAAATCCGTTCTGACGCATCGACTAGTTGTAAGGTCAAATCAAATCAAGTCATGAGTCAGCGCTGACTGACGCCTGACAACACTGAGAATTAGAAATTGAACATGCCAGGATCAAAAGCAAACCATCTCTTGCCACATTTTATCGAATCTTTGCACTCGCAATGACTCCCATCGCAACTATCTCGTCATCACTTTTTCGAGGGGGACTGACGTGGCTAAGGTGCTCAACATTGCCATCGCGTTCGCTATTACATATATAACCGAGTATGATATGACTTTCCAGTAATACTGTCATGTTCCTCGTTGTATTCTTGTTGGCACTCCTGGCTTTCTCCGTCACGGGGTCGCCCGTTGAAGTTCGCAATTCTATCATCACCCTCCCCATGACCAGGAGGCTAGCATTCTCCAATGTTACCGACCTCTTGCGCCACGATGAAGCTCGCTTGGCGGCCTTTGGGGAATACAGCACGCGTGGCCGACGTGATGCTGATATAGCTCCTCATCCTACTGTTCCTTTGTCACAGGTCGATTTGGGAAACACAATGCTGTGTTACACCGTGACGGTTGCCATTGGCAATCCACGCACAAACTGTAAGTTCAATATTGAGAATACATGCGGCTGCTAACATATTATTGAAGATGAATTGATTGTCGACAGCGGTAGTGCGATCACATGGATTGGCGCCCGCACTCCATACTTCAGCTTTAGCGGTGTCAACACTAATATGCCTGTGGCAGTCAATTACTTTTATGGCTCCTTCCAAGGTATGACATACAACACTATCATATGTTCAAAATACCTACGATTTGTGTCTATAGGAACTATATGGCAAGATGTAATAATTTTGACTGAGGGGATCACCATCTCCGGGATGCACATCGGTGTTGCTTCTGCTGTGCAGGGTGTCGCCGCTGACGGTGTCCTTGGCATCGGGCCTACATTGTCAGGCCAAGGCACCATACCAAATTCACCAGACCAAATGATCCCGACTGTCATTGACCGCCTGGTTGAG
>MU173049.1:1933-12373 GCA_016695475.1 Suillus decipiens | reverse complement strand
GGCCTCTACCAACTAATATGGAATTGCCAAAGTATACCAAGCATCGTTTTTTAGACGCAAAGCAGCATACGGATTTGAAGGTTATATGAACTCTTCTCAAATACGCTATGGAGGTTACTTGAGTTTGTGTATACCACGATTAGAATATAGCAATACAAGTGAGCGCGGTTCGTCTCGTAGAAGGGAATTGTGTGCGAATTTGCGTCTACATCAGGAAAATACCCAAAACACCATAGCCCTGGGGTCCTCTCTTTGGACTTGTCTGTCTTTGTCATCTACTGAACCTTTGCTCTTCTGCTTAGGTATAGATAACGAACGACTGTTATGTCTCTTTTGAGTAGTCGTATCACAACCAACCCCAGTCGTAACAAAAGATTAAAGTCTACAGAATGCCACACATCCACAAGCACTAGAAATCCAGAACAGAATAAACCTCAGCTAAAAATGCACGAGTACCGATACCGACATAGCAATGTCTGGATCAGCAACAACACCAGTACAGATCACCATGCCAGAACTTAAAGCTGGGTTACCAACTAAATTTGATGGGGCACCCTCAGATGTGAAGAGATGGCTGTATTCAGTCAAAACCTACTTCTCATTAAATGCCAACTATTACAACACAGATGAGAAACAGATCACCACTGCTCTTGCATATATGAAGGAAGGAACTGCAGGAGCATGGGCCTTGAACTTCTACTCCAACATATTTGAAGCAGGAGAGAAGTGGGGGAAGTTTGAAGACTTCAAGAAGAAGTCCAAAGCCTTGTTCTGCACAGCAGACACCAAGGTCAATGCTAGGACCAAGATAGGACATATCAAGCACACCAGGAGTCTCACTGATTACATCTCAGAATTCAGAATCCTGATGGTCGAATCATCCTTGAAGGAAAGCACCTCCCTTATCTACTTCTTCAAACAAGGGCTCAAGCCAGGCCTCCAACGCGCAATCTGTCAAATGGAGACTGTCCCATCACCATTGAAGCCTATATAACCATGGCAATCAATCAGAACGCCAATTTGGAAAGGTGCATTGCAGTGAGAAAAGGAGATGGGAATGGAAGAAAGAAGAACAGACAGAAGTACATTCCCCCCCCTGGAAGGTCTGACCTGAATGCCATGGAGGTAGACTGCCTCACTGAAGCCAATCACCATAAATATATGAAGAAGGGACAGTGCTTCAATTGTGCCCAGACAGGTCATTGTGCCAATGCATGCCCAAAGAAGGGAATCCCTATTAGGAAGCAGGAGATTGCCAAAGAAACAGAGAAAGAAGAAGCAAGGAGGTTAGACTTGGATTTTTAAACTGGAGAGCTGAATTGACGACAGACTCTCCTATTGTACCCTTATGACTTGTACAGAAAGTAGGTGAAAGGTGTTACAATCGTCGTACGACCTCCTCTTTTCTTTCTTTATGCTTACCTTTTCTGTTGCTTATGTCATCATTCCCTTGTATATCACTTTCGCCCGCGGTCACTTGACCGTACGTTCATACGTGACTCATTCTGACTCATTCTCCTTTCTGACGTCATACATTCAACACGTTGTATTTTACTGCCTTCCATACTTGGATACGTAGTAGTTACTCGTCTCCTCAAGCCTGCCCTAAAGGGACTTATCTACTTACGTATATAAGCTCGAGTAGATACGCTGTATTTCCTCATTCTAATCTTACTGGGTTTTACCTGGATTCTTCCTTCGCTAAGGACCCCCAATCCTTAGTTGTCTAAGATCGTATCTAAGCTTAGCACACCTAAGTCTTAGTCTAAAGCGAAGCTTACTTGCCTCGACTCAGCTAGTTCCGTGTAACCCTACTCGGACCTACCTTCGTTGTTGTAAAACATATCCGACTCAGCCAGTCTAGTCCTCTCTGGTACTTGACTGTCTTTGTCGCCTACCTTGAACCCACGACTCTTGATACTGCTTGTTTGCGGCAGTCGTGTTCAGAACTATCCCAGTTCATAACAAAAGGAAAGAAATGTGCATCCCCTTTACTCTCATTTCCAAAGTTCAAAAGGATCCAGTCAAAACCACTGCAGTTGTTGATTCTGGAGCAGCTGGAACATTCATATCAGAAGACTTTGTCTGTGATCATTATATCAAGACTCATCCATTGCATAAACCATTTGCAGTAACCACCGCCAATGGAAGCTATTCTAAAAGCGGGCCGATATCACATTACTGCATTCTCCATGTAAAAGTGGACAATTGAGTAATGATAGGGAAGTTCAACATTACAAGATTAGGCTGATGGGACCAAATCCTATTGGGGATATCCTGGCTCAAAGCAATGAACCCACAGATAGACTGGGCCAAAGAAACCCTTACACTGCCACCCACACCTAGGTCCAGAGAGGTCGAGAAACTCATCAACAATGCCAGGACTACCAATCTACTACCAACCATGTTCTGCCCACAACCAATAAAAAAATGGGCTCAGTCAAAGCTACTGAAGGCAGTTAAAACAACTTCACCAATCACAAATGACAATGATACCTACGTTGTCTTACTTCCACAGCAGAAGAAGAGGATTCAGGGACCAGTGGAACCAATACCATGCCCAGAGAAGAGGAAGGTGGAGCTAGAAGAATCATTCTGCCCTAGACCATCAATGAGAGAACAAAGACCGATCAAGGAACAAATAAAGGGAAAAAGGAAAGCAGAACAAAGTATTAGTCATGAAAGAACCCCACTGCCACCATTCACTTCGATAGAAGACGTAATGGATGAAGATGAACCCATGCCAGCTATGTTACCAACTGAAGACGATGAAGCATATGACACTAAAGAAGATGTTTGGATGGATGCACCAGAAGACCCAGGTTAGAACATCACAGACTATCCTTTAGATGAAGGGGAATTCTTAGCAGAATATGCACTCAATGGTGAAATGGTCAGGATTATCGAAGATATCTCAATGGATATGCCTCTCACACGAGATGGAACTTCTTATGCCAAACAACATACAACAACTCCGCTCAAATTTAGCAGTAAGTCACAAAGAATTTGCAACAGTGGAGAAGGAAGCAAAGAAGAAAAGTTTCAGAGAACTAGTCCGATCCTATCTGCACAACTTCATTGACATATTTGCTAAAGATGGGTTAAACCATTTACCACCAGAAAGACCAGGGACTGATTACCACATTGAAACGAAACCAGGTTATGTCCCCAGAGTATCCAAAATCTACCCATTGTTACCAAAGGAGAGAGAAGCCATCACAACATTCATTGATGAAAATCTGGCTAAAGGGTTTATTTTGGAATCTAAATCCCCTCAAGCTAGTGGTTTCTTCTTCGTTGGAAAGAAAAGCGGTGATTTGAGACCAACTCAGGACTACAGGTACATCAACGAATGGACAATCAAGAATGCTTACCCACTTCCTCTTCCCACTGCATTGATTGCTTGACTACATGACACCAAATACTTCATGAAAATGGATATTCGTTCTGGCTATAACAACATCTGAATTCATCTGGATGATAGATGGAAAGCTGCCTTCACTACCAAATTTGGACTGTACGAACCCAATGTTATGTTCTTTGGGCTCTGTAACTCCCCTGCTACCTTCCAAGCATACATAAACTGCACATTCCAACAAGAATTGAATGAAGGATGGCTTATAGTATATATGGATGACCTCCTCATTTTTTCTAAAGATTTAGAAGAACATTGGAGGCAGACAAGACACATATTGGAGAAACTCAGGGCTGAGATGCTTTACTGCAAACTGGAAAAGTGTAATTTTGATCAAGAGGAGGTGGAATATTTGGGAATGGTTATCCACCATGGACAGGTTACATCAGACATTGAAAAGGTGGAAGGGATTTGTAAATGGGAAACACCAACAAACGTGTCAGAAGTTCAATTGTTCCTAGGATTCTGCAACTTCTATCAATCTTTTATCCCTCATTACTCCGATATTGCTTGACCTCTTATTGACTTGACCAAGAAGGATCAGAAGTTCAAATGGAGTATGAGCATACAAGATTCTTTCGAAAAGTTGAAACACACCTTTACAAGCAAACTGGTTTTACATAACCCCAACCCATTGACACAATTTGCAATCACCACAGATGCCTCACTGGTAGCGACTGGTGGTATTCTTCTCCAGACTGATGAGAATGGACAATACCATCCATGTGCCTATCTATCGAAGCCGCCGGAGACAGGGAGATTAGTGATGAGATCAACAGATAGTTGGGAGAAAGGGCAGGTGGCAGAGGATGAAATGGGGGTCAGCAGGGGACAAACGGGGTGCATGTCGGTTTTCATTTGCTGACAAAGAGTGCAGCCTTCAACATATTTCCGGATGAAGGAACCCATAGCTGGCCACCAGGCTTCACACTTGACCAATTCCTTGGTTTTAAACCGCCCAGGGTGTCCAGCTGTAGGGTGGTCATGATACGTGAGGATGGCCAACCGGTGGGCAGGTGGGATATAGGCACAATCTTTGAAGTAGAGAACATTATTTTCAATCTTCCAATCAGACAGTGCTGATTTCATAGGAGGCAGACAAATCCTGTCGAGGGTGTCAGAAGCCATCTTAGAGACTGGATCTTCCAATGGGCCAGAGGACCACAATGTATTGGCAAGGTCAAGATCCAGGAGGCAGACAAAGAGTGAGTCAGGGAGAAGGATTTGACCAGCATTATCTTCTTTTCCAGTTCCATGGTCTGGTCAGCAGGACAGGGCATTGGGAGCTGCTGGTTTGCTTCCCGCAACGTGATGGAGTTCAATATCGAACTCAGATAAGAATAGCTGCCAATGTGCCTGACAACGAGTAAGTTTCTGAGCAGTGTTGAAGTAGAGCAGATTTTTATGGTCAGTGAAGACAATAATAGGATGTGGGTTGCCTTACAGATAATGGCGCCATTCTGACAGAGCTCAGATGATGGTGAGGAGTTCTCTGTCAAAGATCTGATAATTGCATTCTGCAGGGTTTAAAGACTGGGAAAGATAGGCACAAGGGTGGTATACTCTGTTTTCATCAGTCTGGAGGAGGATGCCTCCTGTGGCTACAAGTGAAGCATCTGTGGCTATAGTGAACTGTTGTAAAGGATTGGGGTTACAGAGCACCAGTTTGGTAGTAAAGGCATGTTTGAGCTTATCAAAGGATTGTTGTGCATCATCATTCCAATTGAATTTCTTGTCCTTTTTTGTAAGATCAATGAGTGGTCATGTGATGTCGGAATAGTGGGGAACAAAGGATCTGTAGAAGTTGCAGAAACCTAAGAATGATCGAACCTCAGAAACATTCTTCGGTATCTCCCATTTGCAAATTCCCTCTACTTTCTCGATATCAGAGGTGACTTGACCAGGGCGGATAACCATCCCCAAATACTCGACTTCTTCTTTATTGAAGGCACACTTCTCCAGTTTGCAATAGAGCGTTTCCTTTCTAAGCTTCTCCAGGATATGACACGTGTGTTTCTGATGCTCTTCCAGATCGTTTGAGAATATAAGAAGGTCGTCCATATACACAATAAGCCATCCTTCGTTGAGTTCTTGCTGGAAGGTACAATTCATGTATGCTTGGAATGTGGCCGGGGAGTTGCATAATCTGAAGAACATGATGTTCGGTTCATAGAGTCCAAATTCCGTTGTAAAAGCGGCCTTCCATCTGTCATCTGGATGAATACAAATATTATTATACCCAGATTGTATATCCATCTTTGTGAAGTATTTCGCTTTATGGAGCCTAGTGATGAGTGATGTAGGGAGCGGAAGGGGATATGCATTCTTGACAGTCCATTCGTTAATATACTGGTAATCTTGAGTCGGTCATAGATCTCCACTCTTCTTTCTGACAAAGAAAAAGCCACTAGCTTGGGGGGATTTAGATTCCAAAATAAATCCTTTAGCTAGATTTTCGTCGATAAATGCTTTGACTGTGTCTCTTTCCTTAGGTGATAGTGGGTAGATCTTTGAGACTCTTGGGATATATCCTGGTTTTGTCTTGATACGATGATCTGTTCCTGGTCATTCTGGTGGTAGGTGATTAAGCCCATCTTTAGCAAATACATCTGCAAAGTCATGGAGGTATGTGGGAACAAGTTCCTCAAAGCTCTTCTTCTTTGCCTCTTTCTCTGCCATTGCAAACTCCTGTAATTTACTACTAAATTTGAGTGGGGTTGCGTGTTGTTCAGCATAAGAAGTTCCATCACATGTGAGAGGAGTGTCCATTGATATGTCCTCGATAATCCTGACCATCTCGCCATTGAGCGCATATTCTGCTAAGAATTCTCCTTCGTCTAAAGGATAGTCTGCAATGTTCCTAACCGGTTCTTCTGGTGCGTCCATCCAGATGTCTTCCTTCGTGTCATAAGCTTCATCGTCCTCTGTTGGAAGCATAGCGGGTACTGGTACATCCTCATCCATGACTTCTTCAATAGAGGCGAAGGAAGGTGAGGGTGGTTCTTGTCTCTCACAGCTTATGCTCCGCTCAGCCTTGCATTTCCCTTTCTTCTGCTCTTCTACCAGCTGCTGCTCCTGTACAGTTGGTCCAGGGCGGAATATTTCTTCTAGCTCCGCCACCCTTTTCTTAGGTCTCTGTATTGGTGTGATCGGCCTCAGCGGTGTCGATTCCAGTGGTTTCTCTTGTAGTTTCGGAAGTAGAACAACATAAGCATTGTCACTTTCATTGGTAGTCTCAGTTTTCTTCAACTTCGACTGGGCCCACTTCTTCTTGAAGAAGGTTGGTAATCGGTTACTAATTCTAGTGTTATTGATGAGACTTTCGACTTCTTTCGACCTCTTAGTAGTGGGTAGGGTAAGCGACTCAGCTGCCCAGTTGATCATGGGGTTCATGGCTTTAAGCCAAGGGATTCCTAGTAAGATCTGGTCCCTTCATCCGAGCTTGGTAACATTGAATTTTCCAATCATTACTTGATCGTCTACTTTGACATAGAGTACACAGTAGCATCTGATCGGTCCGCTCTTTGAATAACTTCCATTGGCGGTGGTTACAGCGAAAGGCTTCCGTAGAAGGTGGGTTCTGATGCGATGATCGCAGACGAAGTCTTCAGATATAAATGTTCTGGCTGCTCCAGAATCAACAACTGCGGTGGTTTCAACTGGATCCTTACGGACTTTGGAGAAAAGTGTGATAGGGATGCACATTTCCTTTTGTTTGCCTACTTTTCATACAAGTCATATGGGTACAATGGGAGAGTCTGTTGTCGACCCAGCTCTCCAATTCAAAAATCCGCATCTAACCTTCTGGCTTCCTCCTCTTCTGTTTCTTCGGCAATTTCCTGTTTCCTAATAGGGATCTTCTTCTTAGGACACGCATTGGTGTGATGTCCTGTCTGCGCGCAATTGAAGCACTGCCCTTTCCACATATATTTGCGGTGGTCTCCTTTGGTAAGGCAATCGACCTCCATTGCATCTGGGTCTGATTTCTTGGAGGTGGGGACATACTTCTGACCATTCTTCTTCTTTCTGTTCCCTTCTCCTTTCCTTACTGCAGTGTACCTCTCCCAATTGGCATTCTGGTTGATGGCTGCAGTGATATATGCTTCGATGGTAATGGGGACGGTTTCCATCTGGCAGATGGCTTGTTGAAGACCCAGTTTAAGTCCCTGCTCGAAGAAGTAGATGAGGGTGGTACTCTCTTTTAATGCCGATTTGGCCATCAGAGTTCTAAACTCAGCGATGTAATCAGTGAGGCTTCTGGTGTGCTTGATCTGCCCGATCCTTGTCATGGTGCTAACCTTCTCATCTGCCATGACAAATGAGGCTCAGTTCAATGCCCAAGCTCCTGCTGTGCCTGTCTTCATGTAAGCCAGGGCGGTGGCGATCTTCTTCTCATTGGTATTGTAGTAATTGGCATTGATAGAGAAGTAGGTTTTTATGGAATATAGCCATCTTTTGGCATCGGTGGGGGTTCCATCGAATTGACTTGGTAACCCTGCTTTCAATTCTGGTGTGGTAATCTGTACTGCAGATGATCCAGACATTGCTATGTCGGTATCAGTACTTGTATGTCTTTGGTTGAGATTTATCTGGGTTCAGGGTTCACTTCATGGCGAGTTCTTCTGAATCTGGTTCTGGTGGTGCTGGCGCTCACAGATGTGTGGCATTCAATAAGACTTGAATCTTTTGTTACGACTGGGATTAGTCACGACACGACTACTCAAAAGAGAGTGGCAGTTGTTTGATATCAGTGTTGAAGTACAAAAGAGTACTAAGCTTCGGTAGACAACGAAAACAGTATAGTTCTTTAGAGAGGACTAGACTGGCTGAGTTGAATATAAGATCATGTTCAGACTAAGACCTTAGGAGTGCTAAGACTTAGAAGACAATTTAATGACGACTTAAGTTGCAAAGCTTAAGCAAAGGAGATTCCAGGTAAAACCCAGTAAGATTCAAGTGAAGAGCTACAAGTGGTACACTGTGCTTAAATAGGCCAGTATGTGCGCACAGACCAAGACCATAACCAGTAAGTAAGTAGTGAGACGAATGCGGAAGGCATGAGCATATGATGATACAAGAAAGTAAAAGAGGTATAAGATGATGTGGCAAAGCCACATATATACAACGACCAGTTTGTAGACTGTATCGTGAGGAGGACAGTCCATGGTCGTACACATTATGTAATCAAGACAGAAGAGAAAATGTATAGGGGCACATACAACTGTAACACTGGTACTATCAGTATCTATCTTTCACGCAGCACTTAACATCAGCATCCATGGAATCCATAGCACTATCAGCGGCAATGCTACTGCTAGCATTGGCATCACTTTATAGGAGTATCACACATCTTATAGCAGTGTTTGATGAAGTATATCCACCTGCAACCCCTCAGGTCGAACGTTCTTGCCTCGCGAGTATAGCAGCTAGGTAGACTTTGACATATACTAGCCTAGGTGGTAGTTCGCTATCATACTAGCTAGATTGTAGTCTTTACACTGTGAGGAGCGCTAATGATGAGTGCTGTGATAGCGTGTACCAATAACTGTGATAGCGCTGTATGCCAAGGGACAGCAAAGAGTGATAGTGTGATGATGATGATACCAATGGTACCAATGGATACCAGTGCTTAGCGAAGATATTTGTAAGGGAAGCATCGAGAGTGAAGACTGTCAAAGGATTTTCAGAGATATTTGGATTTCAAAGATATATTTGTGTATAGTGAAAACAGTAGTGGCATGGGATTCCCATCTAATGAGTGATATGATATAAGAAAAATGATAGTAAGTGACTTCTCCTACCACTGTATGGTAGAAGGGGAGTGTCGAACAGAGGAGAAGTCAGCAGTCTTTTATCATACATCGTAAGTATGCAGAATTGATAGGTGAGAGTAGTAGCAAGTATGCGAGACTTAGCCCTAGCAATATGTAATAGTGCTGCATGTGCTGTGGCACGCATTCTACATGTAATAAAGCTTGCCATGGGATCAGCAGTGGTAGATGGGAATGTACTATGCACCAAATGGAACTAGTTGGCATGGCATGGGCATTTGATGGTCATTGGCTTGTGGAATGTGTCTCGGTACTGTGGTACAGTAGTCTGGCAAGAGTGCAGTAACCTTGGTAACTGTATATATCAATAGTGTTAGGGTTAGGGGTGGTTGTGCTATGTGGTATAGGGGCTAGACAATAATGGAAATGGACCTATGCAAGGCTAGTGCCAGCTAGACTGTCACATCAGGTTCCCTATTAAAGATTTCAAACACCCCGATTTCTACGCTATGCTCGCAGCTTGGGAATTAGAAGAGGACAAGAAGTATGCTCATAGATGTCAGGAGCAAGATGAGGCGAAGGCTATCGTGAATGACTATGATGAAGATGGTCACTACATTTTGGATGACCCTATCTACTGGGCTAACCAAGATGAGTAAAGATGGTGTCTTCACCATAACAAGGGGGGTAATGTTACAATTGTACGTGCCCCTATACATTTTCTCCTTCTTTGATTACATAACCTGTATGACCATGGACTACTTGTCTCATGATATGGTCTATAAACCAATCATTGTATCTATGTGGTTTTGCCATGTCATACTTTACTTCCTTTGCTTTGTTATATTGTCTTATGCTCATGCCTTCTGTATTCATCTCACTATGTACTTGCTGGTTATGGTCTTGGTCTGTGTGCACATATTGGCCTATTTAAGCACAGTGTATTACTTGTAGATTCCTTACTTTAATCTTACTGGGTTTTACCTGGAATCTCCTTTGCTAGAGCCTTGCAACTCTAGTCATCTGAATCATCTTTCTAAGTCTTAGCACACCTAAGATCTTAGTCAATTGAAACAATCTTTGTATTCAACTCAGCCAGTCTAGTCCTCTCTTCAGACTCATCTGTCTTCGTCATCTACCAAACCTTTGCTCTTCTGCTAGAATTGAGATGCAAAGATGGATTCATATTTCCAGTGAGGAAATACAGGCCGAGCACAATGTACAAGGTCAAAGGCAGGATCAGAGTCCATTGAT
>MU173048.1:91267-124640 GCA_016695475.1 Suillus decipiens | reverse complement strand
GAAATACAACGTGTTGAACGTATTTGGAAACGGAGTCGGAACGAGTCAGAGTGAGTCATGTATGAACGTACGGTCAAGTGACCGTGGGCGAAAGGATATACAAGAGAAGAGTTATGTATGAACGTACGGTCAAGTGACCGTGGGCGAAAGTGATATACAAGGGAAGAATGATGTAAGCAAGAAAGACGAGTAGGGACAAGAAGAGAAAATAGAGGGGCGTACAACCATTGTAACAGTAGGTCCCTGATAAGACCCTCACATAAGACAAGACACATGGTATGTCCCTGATAAGAACCTTCAACAAATGAGGCATATTGGTGTGCCATCTAAGAGTAACTCACCTGGTAGTTACTCTACAGTTTCAGAAAAGGCTTCACAGATGAAATGTACTGTTTGATTCTGGTGGTAATATTGCTGAACTAATGAAAGAGCTTAACTATCAGAAATAAGAGATTAGCGAATGAATACTAGATGACAAGTTTCTTACTGGCACTGGAGGTGTTTGTACCTGACAAGATAAAGTCACCATGTTGGACATTGAAGTTGAAGTTGACAGTGTGCTCAGCATGTGGCACACTGGCAGCTTTGAACTCCACCACCCCAAGTGGCGCAGATATCACCCAGACCAGTCAGGTTGATAAAAAATTTAAACTCTGTTTTAATCAGTAACGTGCAAGACTCTTCGACTATCCCCATTTTCTCAACTATTATACCCACTCTAAATATGTCTTCTGTTACATCTTTGTCGTGGAACTCTGCTGTCAATGTCCTTGGTGATGTCATATTCCTTAATATTACAAACACGGTATCTCTGGACAGTACCTACTGCTTTAACCTGAATATTGACACCCCTGGCATCAAGGTATAGTGATATTATATTGTTCCTCTTAAAGCTTATTTGTGTTTTGCAGAAAATCGTTTTTTGCATTTGAGAATGGGTTGAGGGAGCTGTGGAAGTCAATGAGGAAGAGTCTGTCAATCATCCAAATCCACCTCAGTATGTCACTAATGATTTAGTTTTCAAATTTGAATTAATCTTGGCAGGTCCATCATTGCTTGCTTGTGCAACCTGCTCACTAGGTGCATGGGTAACCCTGATCCAGACCTGGCAAACCCAACTGCACCTTGGAGTTACTATGTAACTAAAAGAGCCATTAAAGCACTGGTAGCATGAATGGTTTGCTGTGTACTACATGTAAAATAACATACTGTATTGTCATTAGATCTTCTTGCTCAACTGTATCTTGTCACTTAAATCTTGCTCAATTGTATTGCATGTATGCTGCATCTGTCTGTATATTGAATGCAAGTTTCCATTGCATTGCACTGGCAAAATATTCGTGTGTATTCTATTAATTTAAGTCTCCAATTGTTACAGTCGTGTGTGCCCCTATTCATTTTTCCTTACTATTGTTCTACCACACCATTCTTGTTCGCTTTACTCTGGCCTTTACTGCTTATGTCAACCTTTCCTTTTGCATCACATGTCTCAACATGTCTGTACTATAGTTGCCTTCCTTCTTAGGATATGCATTTGCTTTCTCATGTCTCTTTTCCTTTGCCTGCCCTAAATACCTGTAGTCTATATAAGGACACTGTCCTACGCTTGTATTCCTTACTTTAATCTTACTGGGTTTTACCTGGAACATCCTTCGCTAAGAGTCCCCAACTCTTAGTTGTCTTGATCATATCTAAGCTTAGCACACCTAAGTATTAGTCTAAAGCAAACCTTTGCTTCGACTCAGTTAGCTTTGTGAAACTCTCAGACCTACCTTCATCATTGCCAATTGTATCCAACTCAGCCAGTCTAGTCCTCTCCAACACTCAACTGTCTTCATTGTTTACTGAACCATAGCTCTTGTGCCTTGGTATACGAATCCACATTCAAGAAGCCTCTCTTGTGTGGCCTTTGTGTTAAGAACTATCCCAGTTCGTAACAGCACATTGATATTAGAACAAACCTCACCTTGCGTGTTGGGTACTAGTCCTACATCCATGAGAGCCATTGGCCCAAATATACTGTCAGGATTTGACCAGACATCAGGATTAGTAGCTGGTTGCAATTGTGCTGGTGGATCAGGAGGGGGGCTGGGAGGGGGAGTGCGGGCTCTTGGAGCTTTCAGGATATATGACCAATGCAACATCTGAATGAATGCTTACAGTTGCTCATCCGATAGTCTACCTCCATCAAGGAGGGTCCCTGATTCACTTGTTTGGCTGTGAGTCATGATGAAGCAGTCTAATGAATACAGTACTTAACCTAACAACATCTCCTCTCTGAACTTGCTGTCTTTGACCTTGAAAAAGGTCCACTTGACAGGTATTATGTGCAAGAGAGTGCAGGGTTCCATGCAGCGATTTCAAGTGCCTACAAATAACTACCACTTGTTTGCCAATGAACCGTGCCATAGGGTTGTGTTTCTGTCCTTCATTGAGTCTCGCAGCATGATTTATAGGAACAGTGATCTATCAAATGCATTGTAAAATGAGCATTCCACATACAGCTGAAAACATACATACATTTGAGTAGCTGCTGTGAAATGTCAAGGTATGCTCAGTCAGGTCAAACTGTAACAACTGTGCCCATCATATTCCAGTACCTCTCCCACACCACCTTTATCAAGTCTCTGGCCACCACATTATACCCACTTGCTGAGGTAAATTGTAGGGCAGCTGGGTTATGAGAGGAAGTAATCCACCATATCAGGACCATTTGGCAGTTGTCTATCATTCCTGCGATGAGAAAGTCAACTGCTGTGATGCAAAGTTGACATCGATCACAGTCCTGGTCATCATGTACAAACTCCCTGCTTTTTGTACAATGACATAATCACCTCTCATCAGTGTGTTGTTGTTGTTAGGAAGCACTCCCAATTTCTGGGCTGTATAACTGAAGGATGCAGACAACCCTTGGTCAACAATGTATCTTTCAATGGAGTGACTTGACACAGTGAACTGGATAGACATATCAGTGATTGAAACTATGGATAAGATACAACTGACCTCAGTTTTACTGACAGAATCCAAGATGACGAGCATATCCATATCATCATCAGTTTCAACAACTATACCACTCTTGCCTTTGTGATCTGATGCCTCTGCATTTGCATCTAAGACACGGACAAGGTGCCCTGCTCAAATACACCTCCATAGGTCCATAATGGGAAATGAGACTGAGTCTTCAATATTGAGCAATGTGTCGTTCGATCCTGGGACATATGCCAGATCTACCAATGCTGTGCCATCATTGTCATTGATGTCCAGTATCAAGCCCCAGCTCCCTGACATGGGCCCAGAAATGACCTGCACCTTGTCACCTTTAATCCAATACTGACTTGAATATGCATGCATGCTGGCTGCAAAAAATTCTGGGTCACACCCAGACTGCATGTGAAGGGCTATATCCTGCACAGAGGGGAGGTATAACCTGATGACATCTGTTGTTCTGCATTTGATGCACAACAAGCTGTGGATGTACTTCTGTCCTTTGTATTCACAACTTTGAATACTGTCAGGATTCTTGAAGAGGCAATGCTCATTCCTCAGCTTTCCAATATCCTTTGGGTTGCCAAGTCATCTAGAGGCCACTAACAGAGTTAAAATGCCATCCTTATAGGATAGCCCATATGCCACATCACAATTGTATAAACCACGTCTCATACAATACCACCCAGGCAGAACCATGCTGGCAGGTAGAGTTTGATCATCAGGAAAAAATTCACATCAGAGGAAGCACTAAGCATGGGAAGGTGGAAAAGCTACTCAGATGAGCAGTGAATTTTGGGCAGTGACATACAAATGCCCAGGAAGTGTAGGATATGTTTGGGTCTCCAAGCCAAATTTATTGAGGCATGCCACCAGGAAGTGTGTCTTGGCCACTATAACTCATTGAGTGTTATAGAAGTCAAGAAATGTACAGTGAAATACATACCAGGCACCATTACCATCCATTTGCCTGTTACAGGAGTGACAAAATCAGCTATGCTGCAGTTTCAGGATTCTGGTGTGGTACCTGATGGTACCGAGCCCGGATTGTTGAACCACATAAAAAAGTCCTTGATCTTATCCTTCCAAACACTGACCAATGAGTAGTTTGAAGGGCTTCCTCATGAGGAATTGGAATTGGTCGTGGCATCCAATTGTGGAGGGATGTATCAGCCCTTTATGGCATGAAGAGCAGTCAATGCTTTGCCAACATCTCCATCCATGAGGAACATGGAGTCCACAGCTTCCTTCCAGTCCTCTTGGCAATATTGAGGGCCAAGATAAGTCTGTAACTTCTCCAGCATATCGCCGAACAACAGATCAGTGAGGAGATGGCCCTCCAGGATATCCCAAGCACCTGTCTCCATCAAAGGAGATGGAGACTGTAGAATATGTTCATTGATGTCATGGTCTGACACCACAAACAATTCATCTAGGTAATGGAGATCAATAGATGTACATGAACCAAGAGTTTGCAAACCATCACTTTGAGCTTCATCTTCTCTCTCTCCATCTCCTGAGCTATCCTTGGCCTTGTCATCCAAAAAAATCTTGGCCTTGAAGCACTGTTAGAATTGATGCAATCAGAGACCCTAGTTGTTATGACTGGGATGGGCTCATTGAGTGACGGCTCAAAAGAGAACAGTGGTCGACAACGGTATCAGCGCTTTAAGTGCAGAAGAGCACTATGCTGTCAGATGATGAAGATAGTTATGTGTAGAGTTACATGGAACTAGCTGAGTCAAATATAATTGTGTTCGGCTAAGACTTAGGAGTGCTAAGACTTAGAAAGATGACTTCACAATGACGACTAGAGTTGAGAGGCTCTAGTGAAGGATGTTCCAGGTAAAACCCAGTAAGATTCAAGTGAGGAATCTACAAGTACAGGAAGGCCTTTAAATACTAAAGTACGTATAGACTTTAGGGCAGGTCTGTGATAGATATAATTGGTAGCTAGCCGCATATAGTATACAATGACATGAGTCAGTAGAACGAGACAGAATGTCATAGAATGTATGAGTCAATAGAACATCATAGGATGACGTCGTCAATGGAACGAGATAGAACAAGACAGAACAAAGTACGAACGTACAGTCAAGTGACTGTGGGAGAAAGGTCGTGGTCATGTGACCGTGTGCGAGTACAACCGATAAGGTAATAGTGACATAAGCAGGAAAGAAATGAATAGGGGGCGTACAACGATTGTAACACTAGTATGTCTTACATTTTCAGAGATTTTCTACATTTGCTGTGTCTGCTGATGCCAGCTTGAGCATTCAATTGGCACTTGGACATCTGTCCCCTCAAGTAATTTGTCTCTAATGTATACTACCTATGTGAGATAGTGAAAGTTGGAAAAGAAAGTACATTACAGACATGGCACCTATTTGTAGTGAATCCCAATTTGTGGCAACGATTTCTCACAGTCACTAGACCACAAGTGTCTGTAGACAGATGGCTGCATCATTGTTCTTGTCACAACCAAAATAATGGAAACTTACATCCACACCAAAGCACCCAAATATTTGGCATCCATCACTGATCCTGCCATGCAAATTTAAGTGTTCTCAATGGTAAATAGGGCATACATTCTAATGTTATAAACAGAATGTTTGATACTGCATGAGAAAGTTATGTGACCCAATGTGTGTGCTCTACCTGCACTGTCTGCACTGTGTGTACAAGTATTCTTATTCATGAATCATGTTTGACATTCAAAAGTGAACAGATTGCTTGTACAGTAAGGAGTGAACACTGGAATAATCTTAAAACCTGCCAAAATTCATATCCATATTGTAAAGCAGCATCAGAAGTCTGGAAAATGTCCCTGAATGCAGAAAGTGCATGGCAATGTTCACAATTATGCAGATGATTGCAAAGTGAATGAGCTGCATTGTGGTCAAAGGTCCTGGAGAAGGAGGCTTCATATCCTCCTCCAACATCTGTTGGAATTAGAGACTGCTGCCATGAATAAGAAACTCACTCACCACCTCATTTTCTCCCCAAACTTTCATGTTACTGTGTCCACTGAGGCAGCTTCAAGTAACAACAATGCACCCAGAGCACCCTTCGTGAGACTAGTGTTGTAAGACAAAGTTGGTAGGCATAGAAAACAGTACTTACCATTATGGGAGTGATCCTATCGCCCCAATTGCCATGAGCCAACTACCCTCTATATACCCCTGAGATATAGTCAAAAACTCAAGCAAACCCATCATCACCACCAACATCAATTAACTCCAACTGTCTAGCAACAGATATTTGTAGGGGAATATTGTCCAAGATCACATGAGTATAGGATTGCACATGCTGAAAGGTAGGAACAGCATATTTGTCTACTCCATCTTTAAGATTGCTCACAAGCAAGAAATTTACATCGAGGGCAGTATTACCACTGTACCGCAACAGTCAATGTCCATCTAATAGTATCACATAAGTGAACACTTACATCCTGCTCTGTACCTTTTTTTTCCACTTGAGATCCCAGGGCTCAATGGAATGGCAGAACCTGAAACCCATCAAGTTAGAATAACAGTATGAAAGATCAAAGTTGACCAACATGTCGCCACTTTCTAGGTATGACACTAACAAGGAAGCTCCCTTGTCATAGAAGTGAACAGTACATGCAATGTATGGCTGTTTTTCGGGCTGTGAGACCACTGGTGTGAATGTGTCTGGAAACAGATTAGTAAATGCAATACAAGGATGGTCCATCACAAACTGTCCACTGTCAGGTTCCAGACTTGTGCGGAACCATCACCAGCACTAGCCAAGTGACAGTGATCAGGATCCCACACCAATGACTTGATTGCACCAGAGTGGCCTATTGTACTGCTCCAGAATTCAAAAGTGCCTAATGTAACCATCAATGCAAGCAGGATTACTGAGATTGTCGAGTACATACATCATTGAGCCTTTCATATAATTGGATGTTGCCATCTGACACCCCAAACGTGAACATGGTTTCTCCATGGTTGTCGATATCTGTCCAGCTGATAGCACTTGTTAAAGACGTGCTTGGAGGGTTAACAGATCATAAAGGGTTTTTGCCTCAGCTCATACGCTGTGCCCCTTACCTGAGTATTGCCCCTCAATTTCAGATGGAGTCCTAGGGAGAGTTCTGGTGAAGTCCAGATGTAGTCCAGACAAACTCTAGGGCAGGATAGCTTGATAGAGCTCCGAAGGACTTCTGGATGAGTGTGGGAATGCGCCAGAACTATTTCTGGATGATAGGGGATGATGACAAGGCTACTTGGACGAAGTCCAGAGTAGAACAAGTGAAGGATGTTACACAATAGGTTGAAGGATAGAATAGGACAGGACCATAGGACCATAGGACAAGTGGTCCAAAGATCTGAAGGTCTGGAGGTATGGAGATCCGAAGGTATGGACATCTGAAGGTCTGAAGGTATGGACATCCAAAGGTACAGACATCTGAAGGTAGGAGTAGCGGAGTGTCAGATGGATGATGGATGGATGGATAGATAGATAGACAGACAGATGGATAGATGGACAGATATAGACGAATGGATGGATAGACAGATAGATGGATAGACAGACAGATGGATAGACAGATGGATGGGTAGATGAATGGATGGATGGATAGATGAATGGATAGATGGATGGATGGATGGATGGATGGTATGACTATTATAGGGGAGTAGTTCCAGATGTGAGGTAGAGAGAGTATAGACTACTTTGGACAAGGTCTGAAGTAGAAACTAACAGAGGAAGACTACCGCAGGTAGAGTTGAAGGTGGAATGGAAGATGGACTACAATCAGATGAAGTCCAAAAGTGATTATATGACAGAGAGTCAAGGCTCTGGACTAGGGAGTACTCCCATAGTCCAGAGCCAGGGACTTACAAGGGCTGGAGCCCAAGTGAGAACAGAAACAGAGTTATATAGACAGCAGGATAAGTAAGGATATAAGCAATGATCAGACTGAGGTCTGCAGGAGTTGTACTATGAGTTTATATACTGTAGGTAGCATGCCGAAAGGTAAGTAAGCATAGTCCAAGGCTATGTCAGAAACATAATAGTAAGTACAGCAAAACATCAGGCTGTTACGACTGGGATGGGCTCGTTGAACGATGGTTCAAAAGAGAACAGCAGTCGTTAACGTATCAACACTTTACATAGAAAAGACTATGACGTTGTCAGACGACTCAGACAGTTGAGTCTTGGGGCAAGACGAAACTGGCTAAGTCAAATATAATCGTGTTCGGACTAAGACTTAGGAGTGCTAAGACTTAGAAGACGACTTCACAATGATGACTAGAGTTGAGAGGCTCTAGCGAAGGATGTTCCAGGTAAAACCCAGTAAGATTCAAGTGAGGAATCTACAAGTACAAGGAGGCCTTTAAATACTAAAGTACGTAGGTAGCTTTAGGGCAGGCCTATGAATCAACAGAACATGGCGGAATGTAATAGAACGTATGAGTCAGAGGAACGTCATAGAATATGACGTTGCAATAGAAGTCCATAGAATGTTACAGAATGTAAGAGAGAAAGATAGAACGTACAGTCAAGTGACTGTGGGAGAAGTACGATGGTCACCTGACCATGTGAGAATACAACCGCAAAGGTAAGGTCACTTGACCGTGTAGAAATACAACCAATATGGTAGTCATGACATAAGCAGATAAAGGAAAATGAATAGGGGCGTATGACGATTGTAACACAGGCTATGAACTCAGAGATAAAACTTGTACAGAATAACTTATCGAGATGGAGGCAGAGATAACCAATAGCTGGAGGCAGAGATGACCAAGAGGCTAAGGCAGAGATGACTGAGAGCTGGTGGCACAGGTATATCCTAAAAGGGGTAATGCACAGGTGCGCAGGAATGGTTTCGGATATGAACATGGATTGGATATGGACATGGATTGGATATGGACACGGATTGGAATGGATATGGATATGGATTGGATATGGATTGGACGAGTGTATCAGATCGGATATGTGAACTGGATTGAGTGGGAATTGGATGGATGTGGATTTGAGCAGGATGTTATAGTGGAAGTGGAGTGTAGAATCCAGTATATGACAGCACTGATGTATCCTACTGTGGGCACATTGATTTCTTGTATCATTTTACTGGATGTAAGGTTCCACAAAACAATGCGGCCGTCATTCCCTATCCACAAAGTCAGCACAAGGAAAGGTCAACAAATTATTCATTACCTCTGGTAAGGAGTAACATTCCTTGTGCGCTGACAGCCAGCACATTTACTGCTTTGGTATGGCAAGTTATTGTAAATTTGTTTGTAAACTTTGTGAGTTTCAACAAACAAATTGTTCCATAAGAGACAAATACATACATCCATAGTTGACGGTGTGGAATACACAGGAGAGTTATTCGAAGTATTTAAGGAATATATCTGTTACATACCAACATCCAAAAACAAAAGGCCCAAAGTAGTTCAATTTTTTCTGCAGGGATAACTACACCTGATCATTCGGAACAATGGAAGTATCAATAGTGGCTAAGAAATGACATGCGGAAATTGAGCAAGGCTATGCTACAGAGACCATATGACAACAGAACAGACAATATGAAGTATTAACTTGTTGATTGACAATAAATAAGTCACTATGTCATATGGACAATTAGGACAATCATAGCAGTGAGAGGCAGATGCCTGCCAAGGACAGCAAAGTAACTGTTAAGTAATGAAGTGAGCAAGAAAAACAATTGGATCAATCATTATGAATTCACACCTGCCTTCTTGCACACACAGCATATGCACCAGGTGGTTCCAACTGTATACCAGAGCTTTAACATGCTCCATTAGATCTTTGGAAGATCATGATATACATGAATTTGAGTGAGCAATCAAGGTGTCCTTAAAGTTTCATCAACATGAGAGTCGATGATGGTGCGACCACATTGTGAGTTAATCCCTGACTCACAAGTCAGGGTAACTGAAAAATGTCAGAATGTCCAAATGGGATCCTCTATGGATATCAACCTACCCCTAAATTCAGGTATTGAGACATGTGTAGACATTACTATGGAAGATGATGAGGTTAGTACGACCACTTTGTGGTGATGAAAGTAGCTTACCTTAGTGTAAGATTGGACCCCTTGCAGTTGTCCCAGCAGACAACAAAGCTCCAGGGGAAAGACTCGTTCACAGCTTGCATAAGACTGTGGACAAGTATCTGCAATGTCACCTTCACAAAAAAAATCTCAATACTAACCAGGTTCGCGAGCACATTCATATTGCACTTCAAACTGCACTACTAGGTATGGATGTCGATGGGATCATGGTACATAAGCAAACCTCGGAACAAACTTAGATTGGAAATAACCTGAACATAATCTCAACATGCTTAAAGCTGATATCAAGGATAGGTGAGTGGAAATTGCCCAAGGTCACCAAGAATTCCACTGAACATAATCTCAACATGCTTAAAGCTGATATCAAGGATAGGTGAGTGGAAATTGCCCAAGGTCACCAGCATCAACACTGATAGAGATGTAGCATATAGAGTTCTTTTCTCATGCAAAGTCAGTCTTCAACCGTCAATTTCATTCAATCAATACAAAACATTACACCTTCACACTATTCCTCCACCCAATATGTCATAAATTTGCTATTACTCAAGCAGCAAGTGGATATAAGGACAAGGCTCTGTAAACAAATACAGCTTATCTCACCTAGGCAACATAACATTACATCACCAAAAGTCCAAAACTCAGGTAAGACATGCTCAAGTCTTATCATCCAGTATCAGCCTCCCCACAGCCACCAGGGCCTATCAGCCCAGGCCAGCCTCAGGTCATCCTAGAAGGTCAGATCATGAAACTGAATTTTGCTCATTTGACCATCAGCTGATGGGTCATGCATCATAACAAACATGTGATGACTGCTTAGCAGCCTTGAGCAATTTCAGATGCCTTATAATAGCTTATCCCAGTGGTACAGTATTATAAGCACATATCATTCTTGTAGTACATGACATTGATTATATACACTGATCTACTGTAAATGTGAGCATGAACTAAATGAGACAGCGATAAAGTGAATGCATGAATTTGTGAATCATACAAGCATGACAGAAATGAACTGCAAATGAGGAGATTGCAACATGAGGGTGTATGTGAATGTGTGAACTATTGTACAAGACCAACCAGTGAGCAGAATTAGTGATGGCAGAGGTGAGCAGGCGAATGATGTGTCAGAGAAGGCAAACTGCTTGTACTATCAGAAAAATATTCAGAAAAATAGAGAGTACATACCAGAAAACATGAATCACTTTCTGCCTTTGCATTTCTTACTAGTAGTAGCAGTGGTGGTCTTCTTTCAGCCCTTCCTGACACACTTTGGAATGACTGGACTGTTAGCCACAGTCTCTGCTTCGCTCAGTGTGCTGTCCAGTTTGTCGATCTCCAACTCCTCCAACTTTCATTTCTTGACCTTGTTGGACACAGGAGTAGGAGTTTTCAGAGCAGGGACAGGTGCCAAGGTAGGTGTGGAAGTCAAGCTCATGCTGGCTAATTCCCCAGTTGGTTGGATGGGACACAGTTTAGGGACATATTTCCACTGCGGGGGAAGGGTGGTTATCTCCGGAGGTGGAGAAATAGTGGGTGGAGAGGTAGTGGGCATGGAGGTAGCAGGTGTGGAAGTAGTGGGAGGGGAGGTAGTGGGCATGGCAGGATGCACTATTGAAATGTTGGGATCACCAGTAGGCTTGGCTTCAAGTGAGGGAAGGACAGAGATGGCAGACTGAAAATAAAAATGTATTAGTTGGAAATCTCATAAGATAATGAAAAAACCTTGATTCGTGCTGCCACTGCATGCTTTACACACTGCTTCCTCATAAGAACAAGGTCATCGTCATTGTCATCATCATCACTGACATCGAACAGTGGGACACCCCATTTATTGCCAAAGATCACCCTTAGAATAATTAGCTTCATAAACACATGAAAGAAACTGTACTCACTTGTTCCACCACTCCAGAAGTTCCTTGGCCCACACTTTATTGAATGGCTCTCAGATTGCTTTGATGGTGTGGTAGTATGCATCACAGTAGCTGTAGTTCCCATCTGTCTCTTGCCATTTGTCACATGACAAGATGCCAAAGCAACTCTAGAACAAAAATAAGCCATTAATCCATTTAATGCCCAAGTAGGTACCTGAACAAGTGCATAGGCAATATGTTCAGCCTCAACCTTATACATGCTGTACAATTTCACATTGCCAGAGTGTGTGACAGATAGTTCCCTGTCATTGATGAGAGCAGACGATGGACTGGTATAGATGTGTCGAAGAACCTGCATATCATAGATCATCAAATAAAATAGTAAAAAAGCAAGAAATAAAAACATACCCATTTCAGAAGGTGGCCTCTGAGGAGACCTTCCTGAATATTTTCGATGTTGAAATCAATGCCTGGAGGATCACCAGGATATGCCAGTGCAGGCCAGGCACTCACATTCATCCTGGTTTCACCATTCTGAAGTTGTTCCTGTACCCTGAGAGACACAAGTAAGGTATCACCATGTTAGTTAAATGAACACTTACTTCTGTTACAGTCATTGTACGCCCCTATTCATTTTCTCTCTTCACTTATGTCACTATTACCTTAACGGTTGTACTCTTACATGGTCAGGTGACCTATACCTTTGCAGTTGTATTCTTACACGATCATATGATCGTCTCACTTCTCCCACAGTCACTTGACTGTACGTTCTACTTTCCTCTTTCACGTTCTATAACATTCTACGATGTTCCATCACATTCCATTGACTCACGTCGTTGTATACCATACTTAGTTATCTGCCGTTCGTAGCTGTCTCAAGCCTGCCCTAAAGTCCCTACGTACTTTAGTATTTAAAGGCTCTCCTGTACTTGTAGATTCCTCACTTGAATCTTACTGGGTTTTACCTGGAACATCCTTCGCTAGAGCCTCTCAACTCTAGTCGTCTTTGTGAAGCTGTCTTCTAAGTCTTAGCACTCCTAAGTCTTAGTCTGAACACAGTTATATTCGACTCAGCCAGTTTCGTACTGCTCCCAGCATGAAACCATCTGTGTCGTCTGACAACGTCGTAGTCTTTTCTACGTAAAGCGTTGATACGTTAACGACCGCTGTTCTCTTTTGAACCGTCGTTCAACGAGCCCATCCCAGTCATAACAACTTCATCAGATTACTGTGGTATGTGTTCACGTGCTTAACCAGACACAGCATGCCCACCAGCTGTGGGTGGTTCACTCCCATTCTAGCACAAGACTTCTTGTTCTCTGAGAAAATGGGAGGCTCCAGTCCTTTTACCCCAGGTTGGGCGACTGCATAGTTCCCTATGAAGGGTTTGAGATGACTGGCATCCTCAGAACAAATTTGGCTAATGATTTCCTGCATCTACTCATAGGGTAAGTATTGTAAGATAGTTAATATTTGTTGGAAGACATACCTTGGATAAAATACCACTCAATTCCATTTCTAGCTTCTTCTGGTTGTGCCAACCTCAAATAAGCTTGTGGAGATAAGGGGCAGAGATGAGGATCCTCTGGTAGGTCCTTAAGTGATGCTCCTGAGCATCTTTAGTCCAGTGCATATGTTACTACTAGTTAGTAGTCAGATAACAACAGCAATGCAAATACTTACACAACACTGAGAGCCTCTTTTCGCTCTCTCTTGATGTCTTCTTCCTCAGATTTGGTTGAGGTCCTGGTGGCCTCCTCTGCTTCTATGTACCTGGCGATATGAAAGGTATCCTTCAGGATAACAAACATGTTGATACCACAAGGGATCCAGCGTGCAACATGCATGCATTCTTCCCTCCCACTCCGGATAGGTCCTTTCCTATTACAATTCAAAAATAGTAGTTAGTGTGGCATAAATTGCATGCCAGCACTTAAGCACCAACTTACTTGTCATTGGTAGCTTTTCTAAGAATATATGTGCTCTTAGTAGAACAATGCAACCATATATTGACAATGACTTACTTCATATATTTTTTCTTGAGCTTTTTAGGCTTAGTGGGCTCCTTTTGCAACCCTGAGACACATAAGATGTGTCACAATCAGAAATAATTTCGAGAACTATTGATCCTTACCTGAAGAAGACGACTTGTCTGCAGATGAGGCAGATAGCTTCTCAGAGGACAACGACCTGTTAATGCTGCTGTCTGATTCAGATTTCGATCTTGAGATAAGGCTGGAAGATGGTTTCTTGTGGTGTCGGGCCATGATGAAGAAAAGGGAGATGAAGAAAGGTGATAAGATGCATCACACTTATGTTATTTAGATTTGTTGATATTGGTGTTACAAACTGGGATAGTTCTTAACACAAAGGCCGCACAAGAGAGGCTTCTCAAATGTGGATTCATATACCAAGGCACAAGAGCTATGGTTTGGTAAACAACAAAGAGAGTCGAATGTCAGAGAGGACTAGACTGGCTGAGTTGGATATGATCGGCAATGGCGAAGGTAGGTCTGAGAGTCTCACAGAGCTAACTGAGTCGAAGCAAAGGTTCGCTTTAGACTAAGACTTAGGTGTGCTAAGCTTAGATACGATCAAGACAACTAAGAGTTGAGGACTCTTAGCGAAGGATGTTCCAGGTAAAACCCAGTAAGATTAAAGTAAGAAATACAAGTGTAGGACAGTGTCCTTATATAGACTACAGGTATTTAGGGCAGGCAAAGGAAAAGAGATGTGAGAAAGCAAATGCATATCCTAAGAAGGAAGGCAACTATAGTACAGATGTGTTGAGACGTGTGATGCAAAAGGAAAGGTTGACATAAGCAGTAAAGGCCAGAGTAAAGTGAACAAGAATGACGTGGTAGAACAATTGTAAGGAAAAATGAATAGGGGCATACACAACTGTAACATTACCCCCATTTTATCGTCTAAAGTCACCGACTTTAGTCAGAAAGATTGTGATAGTAGATTGGGTCATCAGAGAAGTAGAAGGTGGAGGGGTCATCTTCATTGTCTCCACCAGTTCATCTCATCATGTACATGGCTTCTTCTGCACCTTGCCTTCTGAGTTCATCTTGTCATTTCTTATTGACCCACAGAATTGTCATGTGGACTGAGTCAAGGTAGTTTTCCCACATGCAAAGGGCCTCATAGAATCTGTCATCTTTGAACATAAGAGTGAATGGTGGGGTTCCATGAAATTGAGGACAGTACAGTGTGAGGTGACCAGGTCAGAATTTCTCACAGATACGACATTTGTACTGTGGGCAATTCGCCTGATGATGTCTGTAGTCATGGCAGAAACGACATTTCATGTTTTCATCACAATTTGAAAAGGTTTGTCAAAGAGGGGAAGGGACAGGGACCAGTCAAGGACTAGCAGATCTCACGCAAGCTTTGCCTGAAGCCACACCACGATGGTGCTTTCTGATTCTAGTTGGTTGATCATCAGGGAGAGTTCCCTGAAAAGGAGGTGGCAACATGGGAGATGTTTCTTCAGCAGTTGCAGTTAACTCATCTGGGGAAGATGGAGAGGTATGTCCAAGCAACTCAACTGCCACTTGTCCTGTAGCGGAGGGGTCAATGAGCGTTGCTGTACTCATATCAGCATGGACCTCAAGAACATCTCTAACTGTTCTCATGGCGATGATATCTTCATGTGCCTCAGTGAAGGCAGTGTAGAGCTCAGCGGGGTGTTCTTCAGTGATGACTGAGTTTGTTTCAGCAATAGCTGCGATAGTGGTGGCGAGTTCTTCTGGTTCAGGAATGACCATAGGGGGATGAATGCACAGCATTGTTAGCTGCGCGGTGAGGGTGGAATCTCTAACCCAGTCTGCGTGAGTCTTTGTGGCATAAGAGGGAAGCGCTTCAGTGGCAAGTCTTTCTAATACTGCCTGTGTTACGACTGGGATAGTTCTCGATACGACTACTCAAAAGAGAGTGACGGTCGTACGATATCAGCGTCGAAGTACAAAAGAGTACTATGCTTCGGTAGACGACGAAGACAGTATAGTTCTGGTGACAGGACTAGACTGGCTGAGTCGAATGAACAGAGATTCGCTTTTAGACTAAGACTTAGGTGTGCTAAGCTTAGATACGATCAAGACGACTAAGAGTTGGAAACTCTTAGCGAAGGATGTTCCAGGTAAAACCCAGTAAGATTAAAGTGAAGAAATACAGCGTAAGTACAAGTCCTTATATACTAAGTACTAAGGTACTTTAGGGTAGGCTTGTACATAGATCGACGGGTTATAGAAACCAAGAAAGGAGACAGCATACGTGGTTTAGAACTTTAGAGAATACTAGAGAACAGTTGAGTCAGAATGAGTCGCGTATGAACGTACGATCAAGTGATCGTGGGCGAAAGTATCGTACAAGGTAATAGTTATGTAATCAAAGAAAGAAAATGTATAGAGGGCACGTACGACTGTAACAGCCTGCACTTCATGGTTATCAGTAACTCGAAGGTGAAGGTCTTTTATGAGGAAAGTGGATGCCTCTTCAACACTAGATAGTAAGCCACAAATGGCATCAACATGAGGGTAAGGGTTTGAATAGGAGGTGGCAAGAGATGTATGCATTGGCTCAGTTCAGTGCAGAGAGGGTGGGTGAGCAACACCTGCCCAATGTTCGGATATGATGTGAATAACTTCTTCAACCTGGCTCTTAAAAGTATCAGGCAGCAGGAGCACACTGTAGCCTTGAATACATCTTTCCAAGTGGAAAAGGTGCTGTTGGATGTGATGATCTTTAACGTCAGGAGCAATTCTTCCCAGGAGGGAGGCAGTTCTGATGAGGTTGACAATGAGTTGGGGGACATGGTTATGCTGTCATTGTAGCAGGTTGTTTATTTTGATGGCATGTCCTTCACAAAGAAGGGTGGAGATGATCAGGGATGTATTCTGGATATCGGTAACCAGGTTATGGTAGTTTTTTTGAGTAGGATCTTCTAAATCAGCAAGGGTAGCTTGGGGAGCAAGCAGGGCTGGTGTGATGAAATAAGGATGGTTCACTAGGGTGGCTTCAGAGGCGAGGGCAGCAGGGGTCATGAATGGAGCAGGCATTGACGGTGGAGGAGTAACTTTGAAATGTCAGAGGGCAGAGAGCAAATGGAGGAAGCTAGAGGGCATGTCACTTCTTATAAGCCTTCAGGATTTGAGCAGAGTTTCAGAGATTGTCTTCTGGAAGCCACTCGTTATCAGCTGATGAGTATTCTTTCCAAGATACCAAGTATCAGCATCACTTGCTGGTCCCTTTATGTGAGATAATCACTTCTACTTCATATTCTTCTTCTTCTTTGATGACATCAGGGGGTGGTTCTAGGAAGTTCAGGCCATGTATGTCAGTTTTGCTATAGGTTGATAAGATGGAAGCATGAAACATGGGGTGTATCTTCCATTGAGGAGGAAATCGGAGTTTGAACATAATGGGAGATAAGACTTCTTCAATGGGGAAGGGTCCATATCTCTTTTGTGTGAGTTTCTGAGATGGGAGCTTTAGGCAAAGGTTTGCTGCAGAGGGCCAAACCTTATTGCCTATCTTCCACAGGACGTACTTCTACCCATGGGATCGTTTGGCCATCTTCTGCATAGCGATATTATGACAAGCAATGGCTTCTTCTCTTATCTTTTGCAGGGAGTGTACTCACTCCTCTGCTGAGGGTATGGCAGAGTCGGGGATGATATGAGGAATAGCATGAGGTTCATAGCCCATCATCAGGAAGAATGGAGAGGCATTTCATGCATTGTGTTTTTGGTGATTGTGAACGAATTCTGCGATAGAAAGGTGTTCCACCCATTTATCCAGGTTATTCCAACAGTAGATGTGGAGGTATGTTTCAAGCTCTTGATTGAGCCATTTGGTCTGGCCATCCATTTGAGGGTGATAAGTGGTGGATGGTGCAATGATGTAGTCAAGGAGACGTGCAAGCTCCTTTGAGAATCGAGATAGGAATTGTGGACTGCAGTCTGAGATAACTTTGTCATGAAGGCTGAACTGGCAATAGACATGTTTCAAAAATAATTTTGCCACCCCCTTGGAGGAGATTGTTTTCTGGCAAGGGATAATAATTACCCCCTTCATAAGGCCATGGTCGACCACAACCATGATGCTGTCAAAGCCATTGCTAACAGGCAGATTGGTGATAAGGTCGACAGAGACCTGGGAGAAAAGGCAAGTGGCAGAGGATGGAATAGGGACAAGTGGTGGTCAGACTGGATGAATGTCCACCTTCATTTGCTGGCAAAGGGCGCAACCATCAACATATTTGCATATATAAGCCCCCATAGAGGGCCACCAAGCTTCACACTTAATGAGCTCTTTAGTTTTGAAATGGCTGGGGTGGCTGGTGGAGGGGTGATCATGATATCGGGAAAGAATAGCAGATTGTTGAGCTGGGGGAATGGAGGCATGGTTATGAAAGTAAAGAACACCATTATCAATCTTCCAGTCAGAAAGAGCGGACTTCATCGGGGGAAGACAAACCCCATCTAGGGCATCTGATGCCATTTTGAAAACTGGATCATCAAGGGGGTCAGAAGTACCCAATATATCAAGTAAATCTTTATCGATGAGTCGGACAAAAAGGGAATCAGGAAGAAGAATGGTATCTTCATTATCATGACTGTCATTATCATGATCAGGGCGACGGGAGAGGGCATCAGGCATGGCCAGTTTGGTACTGGCGACGTGATGCAATTTGATATTGAAAATGGAAAGGATCAATTGCCAATGAGCTTGGCGGCAGGTGAGCTTCTGTGCTGTTCAGAAATACAGCAGATTCTTATGATCTGTAAAGACAATGATGGAGTGTGGGTTCCCTTCAAGATAATGGTGCCATTCGGTGAGCACTCTTATAATGGCAAGTAATTCCTGGTTGAAAATCTGATAGTTTTGTTCTGCAGGGTTCAGAGACTGGGAGAGGTAGGTGCAAGGGTGATAGACGCTGTTTTTATCAGTCTGAAGTAAGACCGCCCCCGTTGCAATGAGAGATGCATCAGTGGCAACCACAAATTGGCGAGTTTGATCAGGGTTTCGAAGTACCGGTTGCTTGGTAAACTTCTTTTTCAGGATGTTGAATGTATCCTGACATTCGGACGTCCACGTAAATGGGACGTTTTTCTTAGGAAGGCTGATAAGGGGTCGAGCTATATTGGAGTAGTGTGAGATGAAGGTTCGATAGAAGTTGCAAAACCCAAGGAAAGAGCGGACGTCTTTGACCGTTTGTGGGATTGGCCATTCGGCAATTCCCTTAGTCTTTGTGGTGTCCATGGCAACTTCTCCAGGTTGGATGATCATTCCCAAATATTTGACTTCTTGTGCATCGAACATGCACTTCTCCAGTTTCAGGAATAACTGTTCCCATTGTATTCATTCCAACACCCATCGGGTATGCTGTTGATGCTCTTCTAAGGTTTTTGAAAAGATGAGGATATCGTCCATGTAGATCACCATCCACCCTTTGTTGATTTCCTGCTGGAATGTTCGGTTCATGTAGGCTTGGAACGTTGCTGGTGAGTTGCATAAACCAAAGAACATGACATTAGGCTTGTAGAGGCCAAATTTGGTTGTGAAGGCAGCTTTCCAGCAGTCATCAGGGTGGATTCAAATATTGTTATATCTGGAATGAATGTCCATCTCAGTAAAGAAGCAAGCATCGTGTAACCAGGCGACTAGGGATACCAGAAGGGGAAGAGGGTAAGCGTTCTTTATTGTCCAATTGTTGATGTAACGATAGTCTTGGCAAGGACAGAGTTCTCCACTCTTCTTTCCCACAAAGAAGAAACTGCTAGCCTGGGGTGATTTGGATTCAGAAATAAACCCCTTGGCTACATTTTCATCAATGAAGTTTTTAATGGCTTCTCTTTCTTTTTCAGATGGTGGATATACCTTGGATGTGCGGGGAATAAAGCCAGGTTTTGTTTTGATGTGATGGTCGATGCCAGGCCATTCTGGTGGAAGTTTGTTAAGACCTTCTTTAGCAAAGATGTCTTTAAAATCCTGAAGATATGAGGGAATGAGTTCTTCGAACATTTTCTTTCATTTCTCCTTTTCTTCTGTGGTGAATTCTTGAGCTTTGTTACTGAATTTAGTGGTTTCTTCGAAGGATGGAGGGGAAAGTGAGATCTGAGAGTAGTTGGGAAGCTGCTCCAGTCGAGAAGTACCATCACATGTGAGCGGGGTGTTCATGGAGACTTCTTCTATGATCTGCATCTGTAATCCATCAACATTGTATTCCACAAGGAATTCTCCTTCCTTTAATTCGTAAGTGGCCATGTTCCAGACTTCTGGTTCGGTCCAGACATCTTGCATGGTATCAAAGAACAGTTCTTCAGCATCTTCATCCTCTGTGGGGAGTAATGCAGGCATGATTTCTTCTGCTGTTGCTATTGGTTCTTCTGATTTCAGGAATGGTTCCCCTCTTAGGAATTCTTCTTCTGTTACTCTTCCTTCAGCAAAATCTAACCATACCTTCTTTCCTTCTCTGCCTGGAAGCAGGTCTTCTGCCTTCCTAACATACTCTCACTGCTCACTCAGGGATTGCTGTTCTTTTGGTGTGGATGCTGGATGGGGAGAAGGTTCCCTGTCATTACATCTCTTCTCTGCCTTGGGAATTGGAGATATAGGACATCATGGGAGAGTCTTGCTGGGAAGAGTGGGACATGTGATCATGGGTGAGGATAACCTTAGAGCCAGAGTAACAGGAGTGGAACTTGGAATCAGAACTGAGGGAAATGATATGGGTTCTGGTGATTCAGAATTTTTAGGCATGAAGCCTGTAGTGGGGGTAGAATTCTTAGGGTAGGAGTCATTTCATGGGAGTTTCAAATTCTTCCACTTTGGCAAAGGATGATTAAAAAGGAGAGGGTGTTTCGCCTTTCTTCTATCTGTGTCAATGTCAATCTCAATAAGATCTGACTTCTTTGTTCATGACAGAGTAAGGGTTTTGGCAGTCCAGTCGATTACTGGATTCATGGCATGTAGCCAGGGAATACCAAGAAGGATTTGGTCTCTTTGTCCTCATCTGGTAATATTGAATTTTTCATACATGGTTTGTTCATCTATCTTGACGACAAGTAGACAGTAATGCATAATTGGGCCTCCTTTTACATAGGAGCCATCAGTGGTAGTGACCTGGAACACGAAGTTCCTTTCGTTCACCTACAGCGCATACAAGTCGTAATAGTACAGATGGAGAAACATATATCGATTTATTTCTCCAAATTAAAAATCCTGAGCCAACTGCCTAACAGTTTCTTTGTCATCACTTTCAACGTCTTCTATCTTTGACCCAGATCCAGAGCCTTCAGCTTCTGCCTGGTGTGCAGGAGTATCTTTCTCCTTTCTCTTGGGACATCTATTGGCATGATGCCCAGTCTGATGGCAATTGAAGCATTTGCCCTTCTTCATATGATCTGCCTTCTCAGCCTGAGTAAGGTGATCTACTTCCATTGTGTTCAGATCGCAGGAGGAGGTGTGTCAGGAACTTCTGTACTTCTGCAACTTCTTCTGTGGTGCATGTCTGTTTTGAATGGACATAAGGCAGTGATAGGAATTGTCTATGTTGACGCATCTTGAATGTGGATTCATATACCAAGGCACAAGAGCTATGGTTTGGTAAACAATGAAGACAGTCAAGTGTTGGAGAGGACTAGACTGGCTGAGTTGGATATGATCGGCAATGATGAAGGTAGGTCTGAGAGTTTCACAGAGCTAACTGAGTTGAAGCAAAGGTTCACTTTAGACTAAGACTTGGGTGTGCTAAGCTTAGATACGATCAAGACAACTAAGAGTTGAGGACTCTTAGCGAAGGATGTTCCAGGTAAAACCCAGTAAGATTAAAGTAAGGAATACAAGCGTAGGACAGTGTCCTTATATAGACTACAGGTATTTAGGGCAGGCAAAGGAAAAGAGACATGAGAAAGCAAATGTGTATCCTAAGAAGGAAGGCAACTATATTACAGACATGTTGAGATGTGTGATGCAAAAGGAAAAGTTGACATAAGCAGTAAAGGCCAGAGTAAAGCGAACAAGAATGGTGTGGTAGAACAATAGTAAGGAAAAATGAATAGGGGCATACACGACTGTAACATGTGCCAACATCAATCAATAACACATTCCTTCAGCATTCAATCCTTGGAAAATCAATCCTGAGGACAGGGAGGACATGTTGAAGGGTGAGCCAGATGTTCCAGAATCTTCTTGTAAGTTTTATTTACTCACAAATTATTATTGCCTTTTCATGAGTTAATTTCTTGATTAGCCACAAGATGTCTGCACAGCAGTAGCCTGGCCTCCATACTGGCCTGGCATTCATTAGTGCTGAGGGTACTACCAGTGCCAAATGGATGGTATCAGAACTATCATGATCGCCTGGTGCACACAGTAGTTCTGGATCCATTCCTTTTTCCCAGTGGGCTGGTCAAGGATGGAAACATTGCAGTCACTTATGTTTCAAGATCAAGTAACAAGGGGATAAAGTGTGATGAAATTCCATTTTGTTACATAGCTGCAGAGCCCCCGACAGGCAAGGGCAAGGATTTCATCATGATATGTGGAGATGGCATCGGAACTATACACACCACAAAAAAAGCTTCAAGGGATATGAAGACAGTGACGAAGGATTCCAATTTTATTACAACAATGGAGGGTAGAATATTTCTTTGTGCCAATGCTTGTCTCCTGGGTGATAGTACGTGTTAGCATGTAGTCATTATTGTAATCTCCTTTACCATACCAACACGGTGTTAGTGTCTTTAGAGTGCATTGCTATATGAAACAATTGAGCCCTGGTTCAGTAAGTAACCATCGCACATGCACTCATTGTATGGTGTCAATAGTTGCTTCTCATTATCATTGTCCAAAATGAGGACTTGTTCAGTTGTTCATAACCACACCGAATCTTCCAAAGTCACAACTACTCATGGGTATATTTCAAAGCCAATTCTGCTCACAAGTGAGTTCATCCTGTTCAACTTGTTCTGTCTGATACATGGGTTTTCTGCAGATGTTGTTGGGCACTGATAATGCAGACTGCCTGCCATCCTTGCAATCCTTTGAGGTACATTGATTTTTAAACTATTGTTATATACCTACTGACTACCTCAAGGAGCGTACATCCTCAAAGCAAAATGCTGTGGATGATGATGACTTGTTCGACAGCTCTCAGCCATTCATTCACAAGAGGTGTGTGTACCCCTCCATGAATGTGAAATCTCAGTCATCACCTATTCCTTCATACCTTCTGCAAGCCCCAGTGGTGATGCTCATATGGAATTTACTCAAATCTGCAAAAGTACACATGCAAAAGGGTCAAGATGTAAGGGTGTCAAATGAATTCCTCTGATCGCCAAGAGTTGTACCTTGTTCCATTCATATGCAGTTGCAGACCTAAATGTAAGTCTGCCGGTCCATTGTAGCGACCATATTGCTGCTAGGCTCATGTCCTAGCTATTCTACACTTGTCTCAAGTCATAGCCAAGGGAGCTGAATGTCAAGCAGCACTCACACTGGCCATCCGAACTGCATCATCCAACCATGTCCATCCTAAGTTCATCTAGCTCCATTTGGTGCATATTATTTAGTAACTGTTGAAACTGATCCCATGGCAAGCACTATTACATGCACGCCTTGTGCTGTAGTACTCAGCAGTGTTATTACATATTCTGCCTATTTGCCTTGCGCACTCGCTACTATACTTGCCTATCCATCCCAGTCACTCATGCACCATGTTAAAAAGCCTCTCAGATATTTTCATACTTCACTTCCTCTGTCTGTGGTAGCTGTAGAAGTCACTTGTAGTATTAATCATTTGTTTCATGCAATCCATCTTCGCTTTGCCTTAACTTTCAACTGATTGGCACTTAGTACTACTATAAGTTGCTGCAGAAATTCTATGAACTAAGCTCTCATTCTTTTAACTTCGACTTTCGATCACAGAGTCTTGGACTGCTGCTGGTGATTCTTGCCATTGCCGCTACCTTTGATTCTTACTGTGGTCTAGCACTCATCTTCAGGAGTCTATCACTATCGCTACTTTTGGTGCTGCTAGCAAGCATTCTTGCTGTCATATTTCTCATTCTCAACTCATCTTATTCTGCCATGGTACTGCTGATGGTGGCAACCTTTGGAGTAGTATCTTTACTCTAGTGTTTAGTCTTGCTGTGTTCTCTTGCTAACTGACTAAGGGAAATTGCTTCTACTGCAGTCCTCTCAGGTCGAACTGTATACTTGCACCTTCAGTAGGATAAATAGCTGTGTCTATCTATAGGCCAGTTGTTATTTCCTTGTTTCACCATTCTCCTGTTATTCAAGTCTCACTCTGTTGTGGAGGCCCTGGATGCATTGCCTCCAGGTCAATCTCATGAACTAGCAGAAGTGTTTGCCAAGGAGAGCTTGAAATGCAAGGCCCTTCAACAGGTTCCAAGTGATTCCTCTCCTCCAATCACCAAGAGGCACTCTTTATCCTACGTATCTGTTGCTCCTGATCCAATCCTGAGTTCAGTGGTAAGCTACCCCTTATGACCATACATTGTGTATCTCAATGTATTTTCACAGAGATTGACACTTGGCACACCAGCAGCTGTCCACCCAGTACCTTCAAAATGGCCCTTTCTGACTGAACTCATCTTGAAGATTCTGGAAGATGTGCTTCCTCAGAATCAGTGATTAATTGTGCAAGTGTCTTGTTTCTCTTGCGAGCTAGTGGCACCCATCTACCTCCATTCATTAGGCTTGCAGTTTGATGACAAGTCCCTGTGAGTCACCACCCGAGCTTGTTTCTCCCTACTCCTGTACAGGCACACAGCTTTGTTTCATGAGCCGAAGTATGTGCAATGTGATCTCCTTGATGTGGATGACCAGCACCTCAAGGCACTTCAAAATTTCATGGAGTCTTTAGAAGGCATGCAGGCACCCTTCATTTCCATTGTGAAAGATGGCAAAATGTTAGGAGATTTCGCCCCCCTCTTTCAGACCATCCAACATTCAGGCTGCAGGAGTCTTAGATTGTCAAATCAGGAGGCATCTTGCCTTGCATATCCTCCACCAATTCTTCCTGATTTCATTGCTGCCATGAACCCCACCAACAGACATAATTTTCACATGTTCTATGCAGATTCACCCATATTTTTCTCCTGATCCATGATTGCTTTCACCCTCACCTCCTTGCAAAATCCTTCCTTGACCAACCTCAGTCTCACCCACACTTCATTGAGTGCCCTTCAGTGGATGGTGATGATGTCTGTTAGAGATGTGCTCAGAGGGTTAACAGATCATAAAGGGCTTTGGCCTCAGCTCATACACTGTGCCCCTTAATTTTGGATGAAGTCCTAGGGAGAGTTCTGGTGAAGTCCAGATGAAGTTTGGACAAACTCTGGGACTGGATAGCTTGATAGAGCTCCGGAGGACTTCCAGATGAGTATGGGAATGCACTGGAACTATTTCTGGAAGATAGGGGATGGTGACAAGACTATTTGGACAAAGTCCAGAATAGAACAAGTGAAGGATGTTACACAATAGGTTGAAGGATGGAATAGGACAGGACCATAGGACCATAGGACCAGAGGTCTGAAGGTCTGAAGGTCCGGAGGTATGGAGATCCAAAGGTACAGATGTCCAAAGGTCTGAAGGTACAGATATCCGAAGGTGGTCTGAAGGTCCAAAGGTACAGACATCCAAAGGTGGTCTGAAGGTCTGAAGATGGACATCTGAAGGTAGGAGTAGTGGAGTGTCAGATGGATGATGGATGGATGGATGGATGGTATGACTACTATAGAGGAGTAGGTCCAGATGTGAAGTAGAGAGAGTATAGACTACTTCAGACAAGGTCTGAAGTAGAAACTAACAGAGGAAGACTACCACAGGTAGAGTCGAGGGTGGAATGGAGGATGGACTACAATCAGACAAAGTCCAAAAGTGATTATATGACAGAGAGTCAAGGCTCTGGACTATGGAGTACTCCCATAGTCCAGAGCCAGAGACTTATAAGGGCTGGGGCCCAAGTGAGAATGGAAACATAGTTATATAAACAGCAGGATAAGTAAGGATATAAGCAATGATCAGACTGAGGTCTGCAGGAGTTGTACTATGAGTTTATATACTGTAGGTAGCATGCCGGAAGGTAAGTAAGCATAGTCCAAGGCTATGTCAGAAACATAATAGTAAGTACAGCAAAACATCAGGCTATGAACTTGGAGATAAAACTTGTATGGAATAACTTATTGAGACAGAGGCAGAGATGACCAAGAGGCGAAGGCAGGGATGACCAAGAGCCGGTGGCACAGGTATATCCTAAAAGGGGTAATGTGCAGATGTGTGGGAATGGTTTTGGATATGAACATAGATTGGATATGGACATGGATCAGAGCAGATATGGACATGAATTGGATATGGATTGAATATGGATTGGACAAGTGTATTGGATTGGATATGTGAACTGGATTGAGTGGGGATTGAATGGATGTGTCTGGAAATGTGGATTTGAGCAGGATGTTATATTGGAAGTGGAGTGTAGAATCCAGTATATGACAATGTCTGACATTAACCTCACATGACTTAATTTTTTGTCTATTAACTGCAATCTCTGGCTTCATGGCATGGATCATTATTCTGACCAGCCCCCACTAGGCATGGATATCCCCTGCATTCCCATGCATAGCTTATGCACACTCTCTGGACCACACTGGTACCTTGTGTCCCTATTAGACAAGATTCATGTGCTTCAATGCATTCAAACACTTGATTTGCAGCTTGATGCTACTTTTCTGGCATCTACACCCAATTACTTGTCGGCAATCCTAGATATCACTCAACAGTTTGTTGCCATCAATAATCTGCAACTAAATTTCTATGATGCATCACTAATTTCTGAAAGTTTTGATGTCATGTCAGATGTTGACAATCGAACAATTCCAGCAAAGAAGCTCACCATTTATGTACCACACTGGTACAAGTCTTCAGATCAACACCCCTTGGTGAGTGTCATATATGAAACAACTTCATGTTAATTCATGTTTTTACTCAGTTCCACTGCAGTCCTTGGCTACAAGTCTTCCAACATGTCAAAAATGTTTCTCTCAGGCCTGGACACATGTCATTGTCTGAGCACCAGCAGCTGGAGGTTGCTTTTTGCCACCCTAAACATCTCTACAAACTAGATATTGGTGATTACAGATATTCTCCCCACTCACTTTGATCCTTTTTTTCATTTACAATGCAAGATATTTGATTTATGCATGCAGACTTATCACAAATATTAAATACAATTGCCGCTGTGTGGCTTGTCTTGTGAAGTAAATTCTGTTCAAGTTTGTGTCATCTCTGACAGCAACCTTAGTTAATTCCCGGTCTTGGATTGGGCCATGGCCCACATGGCACATGTGACAATTCACAGCCAATTGTTATGTTCAGGAATATCCGGTTCACCATTTAAGGCCTTCAATCATCTGTGAATGCTTTCTTTCCTTTCACCATCTTACAGCAAACCTGTGATAGGTAGGTATGATACATAGACTTAGGATTATATGTTATAATGATGTAAAACAATAGGTTCAAGCATGTGTGACAGTTCAATGTTTGACATTCATACTAATAGGAGACACCTTGATTGATCCAAGATGCTTTTTCAGCCACATTGTGTGCTCAATGATCAGGTATGAGATCTAGAAACCCAAGCGACAGGTAATCATGCCTCTCTAGGTTTCAACAGGAAACATCCTTTTTGGAAGAGAATACCACCTTTGGTGGAATGTTCGCTCACCTGCCATGGTGTAAAGACTACAATCTAGCTAGTATGATAGTGAACTATCACCTATGCTAGTATATGTCAAGTGCTTGCCTAGCTGCTATACTTGCAGTGCAAGAATGTTCAACCCAAGGGGGATGCTAGTTGATATAGTCCAAGTTGCCTAATATAGCATGATAGGGGCTGATGATAGCAAGAAAGTTGCCGAAGTTGCCAAGATGGTTTCCAAAGGTAGTGTGGTTATGCTGAAGCTGCGCGTGGCATGGGAAAATATTACTAAGCAGCGGTAGAGTGGTATAGCGAAGGTATTGCGTGCAGCAAGATAGGGATTTATTATGATTTTTGATAAGGATTGTATTTTGTATAATGATTGAAAACTATACTGAAAGGTAATAGTGACTTCTCCTACTGAGTATACAGTAGAAGGGTAGTGAAGTACTAGTCTCAGTAGGTAGGAATTTATATACCTAAGTAATAGCGACAGAGACAGAAGGGATAGGAAAACCATGCAGTAGACATGTAATAAGGATGTACTACATGTTACAAAACATAAGGCAAGGAAATTTACATACTGGCACAGCTAGGTGGATATAGGACAGAATGGAATTCTTGAGCCTTTAGGTTGCCAAATGTGTCTTGGCAAGTTACCAGAGCTGCGCGCAGCGTGGGAAAGTTGCCATAGGGTGGCCACTAAGCAGCAATGAGGCTGCTGGAGCTCAGAACGGAGCCAGAGATAGGGGTAACATATGGGAAATGGACTTGGTAAAGGACGGAGAAGCTGAGGGGTGAGGATAATGATAGGAAGGGTACTCCTAGCCTGATACCTATATGAAAATGGGGTCATACAAGCCTATAGTGAGTTTGACTGGCACAACGGCCTCCCTCATTGTTCACCAGGTCAACCACTTTCCGATTCTCACTCCCTCTTTGATCTAATACCCTTGAAACAAGAGGACTTGTGCTCATACAAAGTCTTTACTCTTCCCATCAACAAGGTGATTTCTTTTTTAAAACATATATTCTGTGATGTACCTACACTAACAAACTTGCCAAAGCAAACCTGACATCCAGTCAGGCCTTAACAAGATTTGAGGTTTTCCCTCACAACCCAATCCAACTAGCTGGACCATAAACAGATTCGAGTCTTGAGAGCCTGGCCACCAGCCCATTACCATATATTATTGATCTGCCAGACACCCCGCCCTGCACTACTACAAGGTCAGTAGTGGTGGCCTTCACCTGGGAACATGAAATAGGTATGGCTCAGATATGTATGATCTATATACTTGTCATACTCATGTAAATAATTTAGGTTACATTCTCCATAACAAATTGCCACACACAACATTCTGAGAACCATCACTGGCTGTGTATTTCAGGAATACCTGGCTGAATTTTGCTCACTATTTAAGGCCTTAAACTGCCTCTTTTGTTTCTCTTTCCCAGTTTGTCATCTCAGTGAGGCTCTTGCCACAATCATAGATTACCAAAGGTCATCAGTTCATCTCTGTTGTACATATTATATTTACGATTTATGAATACCATGAATGAGACTTCATGAGCACTAGAAGTACATGTTGATGCCATACAGCCAAGAATGTCTCAGACACCTCCACATTTGCCCACTAGGGACTTACAGAATTTGCAGCTCGCTCCTACAAACACTCCTTTCAAACAAGGAAGTTCCATGAAGGTCCCCTGGACTACCAATGCACATTGCTGGAACTTCACAGTCAATGCTATGGGCAAGGAAATGAAAAATCATTGCATTGGCCTGATGCCAGCCCTGGAATTCCTTGAGGAGTTCCTGCCAACTTCAGAAATACCAGGCCTCCTTCCTATAACCTTCAATAGGGGTACATTCAATAACACAGTTTGTGTTAAAGATGAGGTACAGGCTTATGAACCATTTGTGAGTGCACTTGAAATTATATCTTATTGGGATTGCTGATGGTCAGTTCAATGTTGCAGATTGACACCATGAAATCTTTTGCCCCTGCTCTATCATTCATTGACACTTCCAACCATCCAGACACAAAACTTGCTAGGTCATTCTCATTCACTATCAAACCAGACATCAGCATATATGCTGATGGGACATTGCATGGCTGTGATGTTTCTACCACAGAAGTTATTGTCAAATTGAAGTGGGCTGCCGTCCACAATGCCTTTTGTGACCCTCCTCTCAACTCAATGAAGAATAAATCTTCCTTTGTCAACCAGACTATGAAGGGTCTAGACACATTAGGACAAATTATGAGTTATGCTGCAGCCCAGCTCAGTGCTCAATACCATACCCACATTTTTTCTGTCCTGATTGTGCGCAGTTTCACTTGCATCATCAGATAGGACAGGGAAGGAGCCATTGTTACTTGTGCCTTTGATTATAACAAATCTTCACACTTAGTGGACTTCTTCTGTCACTTTTCACAAGCGTCACCTGCATTGTGTGGTGTTGATATGTCAGTGGTGGCTGCTAGCACCAAGGAGGCCATTTGCACATGGTACAAGTTAAACCTTCATGCCAGTACACACATGTTGTTACAATCATTGTACGCCCCCTACTCATTTCTTCCCTTGCTTATGTCACTATTATCTTATCAGTTGTACTCCTACATGGTCACATGACCACTGCACTTCTCTCATGATCACTTGGTTGTACGTTGGTACTTGGTTCCATTCTATTCTGTAACATTCCATTGATGTCATTATCTCATGACGTCTTCCTGACTCGAACCTTCTATAATGTTCTATCTGGTTCTACTGACTCACGTCGTTGTATACTATACGTGGTCTACTACCATAGATATCTATCTCAGACCTGCCCTAAAGTCCCTACATACTTTAGTATTTAAAGGCCTTCTTGTACTTGTAGATTCCTCACTTGAATCTTACTGGGTTTTACCTGGAACATCCTTTGCTAGAGCCTCTCAACTCTAGTCATCATTGAAGTCATCTTTCTAAGTCTTAGCACTCCTAAGCCTTAGCCAAACACAATTATTTTAGACTCAGCTAGTTCCGTGTAACCCTATGCATAACTATCTTCATCGTCAGAAAGCGTAGTACTCTTTTGTACTTCAATGCTTACTTCGTTACAACTGCTGCTCTCTTTTGAGCCATCGCCAATGAGACCTATCCCAGTCATAACACATGTTTAGGGTTATTATCCCTGCTGCCAAGGGTGTTGGTTCATTCACATTGGTCATTCCTGTGCCTGTTGCCCACAGTGTTTCATCTGTTGGCCGAGGGACACACACATGTCCTGCATTTGACCCTGTCAACAATGAGGTTGTCATTTTCAAGGACTCTTGGCAGGTGTCATTACACAATATCCTGCCAGAGGGTGAAACTTACAAACTCTTGAAGGATGCCAACATTCGCAATATCACAACATGCATTGCCTGTCATGATGTACCATCTCTCCCTCAGCAGCGCACACAAACTTTTAAGCTTGTGAATGCTTCATGGGCATGTCCTCATCAAACTCTTACTCCACATATACATTACCATCTGGTCCTCAATCTTGTGGGCAAGCCATTGCTACACTTCATGAGCTCTTGTCAAGTTGTTGAAGCTGTTTGTGACATACTGATTGGTATGTGTTTTTGAATTTACACTATACATCATATTCATATATATCCACAGCTCATGAGGACACATGCAACAAGGCAGGTATGTTACATCGAGACCTCAGTCCAGGAAATATCGTCATGCATGGTGCCATCAGCATCCTCATAGATTGGGATCTTGCCAAGTTACTCAAAATTCAGGGTCCTCAACAACTCACATGCACGGTACATTAACCCTCATGATTCATATCTTGTTCTCAGTTTTTCATCACCAAGGGAACCTGGCAATTCATGTCTGCCAACCTTGTTGGAAAAAAATGGGCCACACATACCATCAAGGATGACCTCGAGTCCAGTTTTTACATCATTTTTTGGGTTGCCTTGATGTACACAGAGAGCTATATGGACATCTCCACTCAGTCACTACTCATGAAGCAGGTCTTTGAGGCTGAGGAGATAAATAGGGTTGGATCAAATTTGAAATCAGCTTTTCTCATCTTGAGAAGGCAAATCATGTCTGATGTGTTTGTTGGCTGCCAGGTGCTTGACAAGCTTATCATTGCACTTGCCAAACTCTTTGCTTTTTGGTACATTGTGATCGATGATGAGCAGCAGGCTGCATTTGACAAAACATTCCCATGTCTGGAGATTGCAAAGGGGACTCCCACTTACAAATTTATCCTCATGAACTTGAACACAAATCCTGCTTACAAGAAGCATGAAGCCATGGAGATTTTGAGGTCACATTCAGAGATCATAGCCATTTATGATGAATACCTTGCATTGGATGCTTGGCTTCCCTACAAGGTTCCCAAACATCAACTTATAATTTTCGATGATGAGAGGTGCAAGCCAGAGGAATTCTTCACGAAGTCATGATGCCCCACTGATGTCTCAGTCACTTCAGGGAAGAGACGGAGGTTAAACTTGGACTTGGACTTGGACTCAGACTCAAGCCACTCTTTTGGCTGAAGCTGGCGATTGTATGTTGCATTTGCTGAACTGTGTTTAATTGCTTGGGTAATAAATGAGTGATTGTGATGCTGGACTAGCATTATAATATGCATAATCAATCATATTGCTTGCCAAAATCATGGCCAAAAATATCATCTATGTAAGTCAATTACCCGGTCTAACAATAAGCAGTTGGCATCGCCTTTCTTTTTGTCTTCCTGACTGGATGGAGTCCCACTCACTGAACACACTGTTTTTGTATTGTATCTGTATTGTATCTCTAAGCCTAATTAGGACTATTACAGATATTACTTTATTTGGTTCTATAGTACTCATGGCAACGTATTGTGTCAATAATGTTGAATTTACTCCATATATATATCTGACAAGGTAGTTTTCCCTATATGACACCTTCACTGATGTCTTTGCCTGGCCATAATTTCAAGACTGCTGGGGCAATTTCACCAGATCATCAGCCTGGCGAACTTGCAACAGCACTTACAAAGATAACCTCCATTGTATGACAGTGCATATTTGATTTCATAATATGCCCTTAACTCACATCTATCTTTGCAGTTTTACAACATGCAGTTCATCATTGGCTCAAGCTCCACTGTTACCAGAACACTGAGTTCACCTTGGAAGAGAATTTGAGGGTACACCATCATACAAGCCCTATACCTCATTCCATCCATGTCCTGTAAATGTGGTACCATCTGTCCTTCCTGCTCCTCATTTTGCTGTATCTACTCCAACAGTAGTCTTGTCATCAGAATTTCAGTCCCAGCCCTCTTTCTTTACATCTGATCCTGCAGTCCCCCAACCCATCATTGCTTTGCCAACTCAGGTGCCGCCTCCTTTCCAATTCCCTATCCCTGTGTCAACTGCCACTGTGTCTCCTCAATCTCACCCTGTGACATCTACCCTAATTGAACCACCACTCAATTCTCCTGTTGCTGGATCGAGACTAGATCATAGGAACCATTGAACACACACTTAGCCTGATACCCTGCCATTCTGTAGAGGAAGCAGTCATTCAAGAAGTCCTTACATGTCTTGTCATGCAAGCACTCCATATGCAGGTGTTACAATCGTTGTACGCCCCTATTCATTTCTCTCGTTGCTTATGTCACTATTACCTTAACGGTTGTATTCATACACGATCAGCTGATCGTCCGCTTTCTCCCAC
>MU173048.1:66612-83298 GCA_016695475.1 Suillus decipiens | reverse complement strand
CAACGTCGTAGTCTTTTCTACGTAAAGCGTTGATACGTTAACGACCGCTGTTCTCTTTTGAACCGTCGTTCAACGAGCCCATCCCAGTCGTAACAGCAGGTGGGTGTCAAAGCCCACATCCTATTGATATACACCATTAATGTGCTGCTACAGGCACTGGGCATCAGCCCATGATTTTCTCTATGTCTCCTCTGCCTGATCATGGTACAGAAAATGACATTGTGATGGACAACGCTGAGTGTCAAGTTCACATTTTCAGCCCTCTAATTGAGCCTCAAGCTTCATCTTCTTTGACTCAGATGACAGATGCAAGCACGAGTCCCATCATTGGCCCTAAGTCTGCAGACTTCTCACACCAGACTCCTTCACCAGCAAGATCTTTTCTGCTGCCTTCTGCCATCAAGGATCATCTCAACTGGCTTGTTGCACAGCACTTTCTCAAACTATCTGACCATGTCTTGGTTTCAGCTCTGAAGAACACTGTCAACACCTTGATTCCTTCTGTAGTCGAACAGATATCAGACAATATGAGGAATGCTACTATCGGTCCCTATTCACATAGATGTAAGGATAAGAATATCCAATCAGACATGCAAACAAGTGACAGTGAGGATGATTTGAAACCAAGCCCTCATAGGAAGCACCCTGGCAAGTGAGGCCTGAAGAATGATTTGCATGTATGTCTATAATAAATTGTTTGCTTCAACCTATGTTAATCACATCAGGTTGCATTCCAGAGCTATCTACGAGAGAAAGAACTTCTCAAGGGGAAAAATGCTTGCTGCCTCAACCTCCTCCACCAGGAACTCTTCATGCCTTCAATGACAACAATGACTGCAGCCCCACCCTAGATGATATCTCTATTGATTGGAATGACTCACTCAAGAAATCTCTTTGGAACACGGAAGTCATTAACCTCCTAGTTATCGATTTTCAAGCAAAGGTCAGCAATGGTATCTTTGAAAAAGTAATCTTCAATCCAGGAACCATGAGCCTTGACAATCTGTGCACTGTGTGTATCGAGAAACTATGGTGAACTCAATTCAAGTATCAACAGGATGTTCAGATTGGTAAATTGGCTAATATCGAGGATATGAATTGGGCCTCTCATGAATTGTCAGCTTGAAATGACCAATGACAGTGCTTGGACAGGTGCAATACTTGAAAACATGGGGTACATAAACAGTTGTTAATTTGAGTCACTGAAATCTTTCCTTTCTTCTACCATGTACTCTATAATATGCATATATGTAACTTACTACATACTATTACTGTATCACTGTGGAGTGTACCTTTGGTGCAATACTACATCAACTTAATTATGTCAAAAATTATGTGATGCTGCAATACGAATGATAACCAGAATAACAGTCCAATATGCCTTAAGGTTTACACATCGCAATTACTCTTGTTAAAAAGATCTGACTCTGTTTGCAGCTGGGGTACATTCATACATTCATATAAATATTTGGGGGACTGTTGGATGCCATCCCTCTACATATATGAATTCCCCCGTGGTCTCTCTTGGGACCATCGCTTGCCCACCAACCTATGTTGGAAATGCCTCACCAAAATTCTGCGAGAACTTGGTCAGTCTTAGTATCTTGATCCACTGTCATATTCCATACATCTGGTCTCAGATCCGATCAATCCTGCTTCTGTCCAGACCACAGATCTGATCCAGATCACCCATCCAAACCCCCCAGCCTCTTCTATTCTAAGTCCACTGTGCATAACTTGCTTCTATCCCCTTTCAGTGATTTACCTGTACCAGTATCCTGGCTATGTATATTCCTGTCCTGCGTACTGATGCATTAACCTGTGCTTCATATTCGACTTGTGTTTGCTGATCCGCTGTGCCTTTACTAATAGACTTTCATTATACTTTGTACATAGCCCTCAGTCCTGGACTCATTGATTATCCATGCTAGCTACCTACAGTATGTAGTCCACATGTACAACACTACAGAACCTTAGTTTGAATATCATCTTAGATTCTGCTCATTCCGTTCCTCCAAACCTGAGTCTCTTCTAGCACTAGTATCTTCCAAGACTTAGGATTGATTCCTAAAAAGTCTACACTTCTGACTCTACCTTTGGTAGTCCATATCTGTTAGTTTCTAATATGGACCCTGTCCGATACTAGCCTTATCCCTTACATCCATCTGTATGTTCCAGATACCTTTTGGACACATCATATCCGATACCTTCAGACCTTCAGATCCATTACACAAACACTTCCAGATCTTCAGACATATATCACTCCTCTGAAATAAGGGGCATTACTTGGGAAAGGGGCACAGTGTACAAACTGAGGCCAAAGCCCTTCAGATCTCTTACCTTTGAGTATGGTCTTAACAGTATATTTAAACTCACACCTTTCTGAGTACAATTTCTGAACCACCTGTATCATGCCTCCATGCAAAACTCAGAACTCTCTCCAAGGAGCCAGACTTGGTCTGATCCAACAAGACCCTACACCCATCATCCAAACATTCACCAGTTTCTCTCAGCGCTGTGCAAGCATGAGCAACATAGGTCAAAGCATCTCCGCTCGTCTGGTCAGACTGGATCCAGTTACACCAACCCGGAACATGGATGACCCAGACTCTAATCCACGCACTACCATCTGTTTTGATGATGAGTTACGTGATAATCCACCGGATAATGAAGGTGATGATCCAGATGTTGGGTACCTGGATGATGAAGAAGATGATGACCATCTGAACCCCCAAGACTGGGTCTTAGCTCAACTATCCATAGCCATTAATCACCTCGCTCACAGCAGCCATCATAACAACACCTCGGATGATAGCAAGGTCAAAATCTGGGAACCAGATACATTTGATGGATCTGAGCCTCGCAAACTCCAAGCATTCTTCATCCAGTGTGAGCTCAACTTTCAAAGCAAACCTAACGCTTTCTGTTCTGGATGCGCTAAAGTCAATTTTGCCCAATCCTATCTCAAAGGAATGGCTCTCGAGTGGTTTGAACTGGATCTCCTTTCAGACGAGAATAGTATCTGTCCAGATTGGATGGATGATTACTCCGAGTTCATGCTTGAGCTTCAAACCAACTTTGGACCTCATGATCCCTCTGGAGATGCGGAAATGCAGTTAGAACAGCTTCATATGCGCAATGGACAGTGCATCAACAAGTATGTTGTAGAATTCCAATGACTTGCCTCTCAAGTATGCGAATGGGGGGATGGAGCTCTATGACGACAATTCTATAATTGTCTTCTGGCCCGAAAGACAAGATCAGTCACATGGGCAAACCCACCACCCTCTCAGAATTCAAAACCCTTGCCCAGACCATTGATGCCCATTACTGGGAACATAAGGGGGAAGTCACCCAGGAAAGCAGATCCACCTCTTCCAACCCTCCTAGACAGTTGGTATCTAACTGGACAAATGCCAACTCATCCAGATCTGAAATGACTAGATCTGCGAGGCCTACTCCTTCGACCTCCTCTGCTCCTAAGGCTCCAGACCTCCCTCATGGGATCAGAGCTGATGGAAAATTGACCACTGAAGAACATCAGAGACATTTCGACAAGAGACTCTGTATGTTCTGTGGCAGACCTGGTCATACTGCCCAGAACTGCACCAAGTCGACCTCATGTGCAGCTAAAGGTCGTGCTACAGTACTTGCCCTGGAAGTGGATCCAGAAGCCTCGGATAAGGCAAGAAATTAGCCCATGACCCTCTTGACTCCGTGCAGAATGGAGGTTGTATTGGCCCAACCAGTACAATGGAGCTACAACTCAATGCTGTAACTCTCCCAGATCCAAACTCTCTATGCCCATACATCTCTCTTCTGTCTTTCTCCAATATATCTGAATTTCCTGCCCTCATAGATTGTGGCTCTTTTCACTGCTTCATAGACACTAGTTTCATCTGAAAACATAAAATCACCACTTATCAGATTCCTCCACTACCGCTCTGTTTGTTTGATGGTACCTGCAATAACAATATTTCTGAAGCCATAAACTTGTCCATCTAATAATAATATGCACCAAGTGGAGCTAGATGGACTTAGGATGGACATGGTTGGACGACACAGTTCAGATGGCCGGTACGAGTGCCGCTTGATGTTTGGTTCCCTTGGTTATGACTTGAGATGTGTGTAGAATAGCTAGGACATGAGCCTAGCGGCAATATGGTCACTACAATGTACCACAAAAACCTTGAGTATTTCTCCACCGCCAAATTCCTCTCTTGCTATCAAGCTTGCTGGTCCAAATTCCTCCATCAGTTCAATCTCATCATCCATTTCTGTCCCAGAAAACTCGGAGCCAAACTGGATTCCCTTATTAGACATTTGGACATCTACCCCAAAGAGGGGGATAAGGACTACGCTCAAGTCAATCCTCATAATTTCCACTCAGTATTCACCTCCAAACAGTTATCTTTGTCCCTATGAGCCACAACCTTAGCACTTCCAGTTCTTAGAGCAGCTGTCCTCATGGATACAGAAAACCTTCAGAAAGACATCCTGACTGTACTCTCCAATGACCCTATCACTAGAATGCATCTTCCGGTACCTTCAGATCCAAGATGGACAGTGGACGATAGTGGATTCCTTCACTGTGACAACTGTATCTATGTTCCGGAAGCCAATGACTTATGACTATGTGTCCTCCATAACTGCCATGATCACCCCCTATCTGGACACTTCAGACAAAATCATACCCTCAAGCTTGTCTGACGTGACTACACTTGGCCCAGAATATGTACTTATGTAAAAGATTATGTCAGGTCCTGTACATATGGGATACTCAAGCAACTCCCTGTTCCAGAGAAACCATGGAATTCCATCTCTATGGACTTCATTGAGCAGCTTCCGGACTCATCCAGTTATACAGCTATCCTTGTCATCATAGACCGCCTATCCAAGCAAGCCATATTTGTTCCGACCCATGACACCATCACCTCTCTAGATCTTGCCTGCCTCTTCCTCCTTCACATATTCTCCAAGTATGGTGTTGTGTCCCATGTAACCTCAGATCAGGGAACAGAGTTTGTATCCCACTTCTTCTGGTCCTTAGGAAAAACATTAGACATGGTTCTACACTTCACATCCAGATATCATCCGGAAGGGGACGGACAGGCTGAACATGCCAACCAAACACTGGAACAGTACCTCCAGATCTATTGCAACTATCAGCAGGACAACTGGTCCAAGCTACTACCCCTAGCAGAATTTGCATACAATAACACTCTGAGTGCTACTACTAGGGTATCACCCTTCTTTGCCAATAAGGGTTATCATCCGAACATTTCCATCCATCTGGAACACAAACTGTCCTCCATCCATGCCCAGGAATATGCCCTAGACCTTAACAAACTTCACCAGTTCCTCCGAGAAGAGATGTCCGAAGCACAGAAACAATATCAAGGACCTGTGGATGCTAAAAGACAACCCACTCTGGACTTCCAGATTGGAGAACTAGTCTTCATTAAAGCCAAGTACTTCTGTTCCACTTGTCCATCGAAGAAACTTTTGGAAAAGAATTTAGGTCCATTTGAAATCATATCCTGTCTGGGTACACATTCCTTTGCCATCCGACTTCCGGATTCTATGCATTCCATACATCCCATATTCCATGTCTCCCAACTAGAGCCAACAGTTCTGAACACCATCCCCAATTGCATCCAACCTCCTCCTCCTCCAGTCGAGGTTGATGGAGAACCAGAATATGAGATATCCAAAATCCTGGACTCTAGACTTGATCATCATAGATGCCAATGTCAGCTTCTGTACCTTGTCTGATGGTCCGGATATGAAGGAACGGACAAAGAGACTTCATGGTTACTTGCTACTGAACTCAGAAATGCATCCGAACTCGTATCTGACTTCCACTCTGCATATCTGGACAAACCTGGTCCTATTCAACTCTGAAGTACATGAAGGACATATGAAATACAAGTACAAGTATTGGAAAAGGCCACAAGACAGAGAAAGACTACATTTCCATAGACTCCTCTGCCTCTCTGGATCCGTCCTCCTCACTTCTGGAATCCTTATTCATTTCCTCATCTTCCTCTTCCACATCCAAAGACTTCCAAACCTCATCAAATGACATCCAAATCCCCATCCAAAGCTCTCCAAAGAGCAAGGCCTGAAATTCCCTCTATTGTTGAAGGAACAGCTCCAGTTCGGAGCACATCCGATCCATTGCAGCCCTGCTGCCTTCAGCTGCCAGGATGCTCCGTTCTAGGAGAGAATTGTTCTGAGCCAACTCAGCCATGATGTTGTTGGCAGCTGTCACCAAAGGCTGTTTGTTGTCCTCCACTACTTCTGAAGGTTCTGGACTCAGACTCTTCTGACACCTCTTACCTTTATCCCTCGGAGATGGGGATCCGGCAGCATGCTGCCTCTTCCTGCCCTTGCCCCTCGGAACCTTGACGGATCCAGGCTTTCCAGGACAAGTGCCCTTGTCCCTTCAGCACGGATTGCAAGACTTGATCTATCTGAAAGTCCATTAGCTCGGATCCAAAACGACTGTATAGACTCACTTAGGATTGATTCCTAAAAAATCTACACTTCCAACTCTATCTTTGGTAGTCCATATCCATTAGTTTCTAGTATGGACCCTGTCCGATACTAGCCTTATCCCTTAAATCTATCTGTATGTTCCAGATACCCTTCAGACATATTATTTCCATCTGTAAGTTCCAGATACCTTTCGGACACATCATATCTGATACCTTTGGACCTTCAGATCCATTACATAAACACTTCCAGATCTTCAGACATATATCACTCCTCTGAAATAAGGGGCATTACTCAGGAAAGGGGCACAGTGTACGAACTGAGGCCAAAGCCCTTCAGATCTCTTACCTTTGAATATGGTCTTAACATCCATGTTCTAATGTTTACCTGGTTCAAACGTTTGAGCACAACCTTGGCCTCTCCCCACTCCATTGAGATAGAGTGGCAAATGCAACTAGTGCCTACTGGGAAAATGTCAAGATCCTGGTGGTAGGCAGAACACCACAGTGAAGCACCAAAGTCACTGTATGATTTGAAAGGATCCTGGCATCCTCTGGGTAGAGGTAGGTTATGCCCTATTGCAAAGTAATACTTTGGGCCCTGATTTGCTTCCTCTGTGGAGAAAATATGCACAATCATGCCAGGCACAAACTCTTGGGGTTTGTGCTGGAAGAACATGCTCAAGTCATGATTTGACCAGGTGTGACTGCAGTACTGCCTGCCCAAAATATCCAATCATTTGTAGAGTATAAGGGACATGCCTTCAGACTCAGGGCAACTTTGACATAGGTGAGCTTGAGCTACTTTCCATGCTTTCAGGAGGTTATCGGGAACTGAGGTCCTAAGGACATGGATCTCCTGGTGAGAACTGCCATCATGTCTGCCTGCTGACAGGATGTCCATTTTGGTATGGATATTGCCTCCTGTGAATGGGTTACAATATTGACCCAACATTGTCGTGGCCTCATTGAGAATGGCCAGTCCTGTAGGATCCTGCACCATGGCTTTAATGTTTGTGGCTGCACTGTGACAGTCCAGCTGGTGCTGGCCTTGCATAGGTCTATTTCCATTGTTGTCTAGTGTTAAGACCATACTCAAAAGACAAGAGATCCAAAGGGCTTTGGCCTTAGTTTGTATACTGTGCCCCTTTCCTGAGTATTGCCCCTTATTTCAGAGGAGTGATATACATCTGAAGATCTGGAAGTGTTCTCATGATGGATCCAAAGGTCCGAAGGTATCAGATATGGTACATCCAAATGATATCTGGAACATAGGGATGGAGATAATATGTCTGAAGGGTATCCAGAACATATGGATGAATTCAAGGTATAAGGCTAGTATTGGACAAGGTCCATACTAGAAAATAATGGATATGGACTACTGAGGGTAGAGTTGGAAGTGTAGACTTTAGGAATCAATCCCAAGTCTCAGAAGATACTAGAGCTGGAAGTGGCTCAAGTTCAGAGGAACAGAATGAGTAGAATCTAAGATGATATAACTAAGGTTCTGTAGTGTTGTACATGCGGATTATATACTGTAGGTAGCTAGCACAGATAATCAACGAGTCCAGGACCAAGGGCTATGTACAAAGTATAACAGAAGTCTATTAGTGAATGCACAGTGGATCAGCAAATGTGAGTCAGATATGAAGCACAGGTTAATGGATCAGTAAGCAGGACAGGAATATACATAGCCAGGATACTGGTACAGGTAAATCACCGAAAGGGGATAGAAGCAAGTATGCACAGTGGACTTAGAACAGAAGGAGCTGGGGGTTTCGGATGGGTGGTCTGGGTCAGATCTGTGGTCCAGACAGAAGCAGGATCAATCAGATCTGATTGGATCTGATTGGATCTGAGATCAGATGTATGGAATATGACATCTAGCCCCTATACCACATAGCATGACCACTCCTAACCCTAACACTATCGATATATACAGTTACCAAGGTTACCACACCCTTGCCAGACTACCATGCCACAGTACTGAGCCATGTTCCATGAGCTGATGCCCATTTAATGCCCATGCCATGCCAACTAGTTCCATTTGGTGTGTAGTATATTCCCATCTACCACTGCTAATCCCACAGCAAGCTTTATTACATGTAGAATGCGTGCTGCAGCACTTGCAGCACTATTACATATCACTACAGCTAACTTTTGCTTACTCGCTACTACTCTTGCCTATCAATTCTGCATACTTATGATGTATGATAAAAGACTGCTGACTTCTCCTCTGTACTACACTCCCCTTCTATTGTACAGTGGTAGGAGAAGTCACTTACTATCATTTCTTACATCATATCACTCATTTAAATGGGATCCCCATACTACTACTGCTATCACTATTCAAAATACAACTTCTTTGAAATCCATTATCTCTAAGAGTTCTTTGACGGTCTTCACCCTTGACGCTATCATCACCCTATCTGTCGCTATTGACGCTATCATCACTATACTCAATTGCTTTCATTGCTACCATCACTAAGCATCAGTATCATCGTTATTGTGCCATTGCTCATTGCTGCCTCTCGGCATACAGTGCTATCATAGTCATCAGTACTCACTATCACACTGCTGATCATTAGCACCTCTCACAGTAGCATCGGTATCATCAGCATCACTGGTATCCATCATACCCAACATGCTTTAGCATCGGCATCCACAGTTATCATTGTGCTATCAGCGGCAATGCTACCGCTACCTTCAGCAACATCTTATAGCAGTATCACATGTCTTATATTAGCATCTGATGAAGTATATTCACTAGCAACCCCTCATGTCAAATGTTCTTGCTCTGCAGGTATAGCAGCTAGGCAGACATTCAACATATACTAGCATAGGTGGTAGTTTGCTATCATACTAGCTAGATTGTAGTCTTTACAGTGCAAAACATCTCCAGCATTGTCTTCTCTAGTTTTCCTGTTATACAGTTCATATTATTCTTTGTTTTTGTGTACATGCTTGCTCACCTATCTTATAGTTGGTATTCATTTTTTGGAGCGCACCGATGATCCTCTCAAATGGAAACATCCACCACCCATGCATAGGACCATATCTCAAGAGGAACTCACAGATGTGGAGAGTGGCATGGTGATTTGGGCGCCAAGAATGGTGTGGAAATATTCCTCTAATACACTCGAGGTATGCCTTCATACACCTGGTGTATTGCTAAGCATGATGTGGTGATGTTACACATGAAGTTTCCCAATGGATCACAATCGCAAGTAGCATTGTGCTGTGAACCAACTTCTGCTGTTGAAATTTGTGATCATCATTTGCATCATCGGCTGCATGTCTGGATCCCCACAAATGCATAAGAGCCACTGGTAAGTCAAATTCTATTGATGATTTCCACTGTTCCACCTTGAGCTTGCCATGGTGCCATGATGGTCTCTGAACGCTTCCCAACCTTTCCTGGATGGCATTTATCTTGTTGTCTGACAATACCTCCAATCTGTTCAGCCCATCTTTCGCTAATTTTCTTTGTGCAGCACATTCCTCTACCAATCCATCAGTGATGAATGCCTGATCATAAACACCCAGCTGACTCTCTCCAAAATCAACATCCATAGGGGCACATTCAGGGACTGTGCACTTTGTACATATTTAGTGAGTAATTCGTTCACTGCTTGAGCTATGAACTTACTAGCAGCGCCTTGATAATTTCTTTTTTCCTAGGGCATGGTGTATCTGGCAAGACCACTTCATACTCTTGGACTAGTGCTTCTAGCACTGCTACACAGAGACAGGTCATGGCAGACATGGTAGGGTTCGAAATCAAAGTCTCTCTACCCTTCTGTAAGTCCTTCAAATTAACATGTCTTTGCTGGCCCTTCCTTAGTTCCTTGCTCACTTGTTTGTCTATTACAATTAAACCTCTGAAGTGGTGTTGAACTAATCCCAGGAATAGGTTGTGCATGCCATCAATCACAATGAACCTCGTTGGATCCTAGTATGGCAGCTGTAAAAGCTCTGACCATCTCACTCCATGTTGTTTGAATATCTTGTCACACTCTACCTTTGTTTCAGCATTTTTCCACTGTTCTGCTGCTGCTTTGTGTTCCTCGAATGTACATCATCTCCATTTTTCCCAGTCAAAGTCTGCAATATCTGACTTCAGCAGCCAACACAACCCACACATCTGATTCATGGTTGGACCTGCACAGCCTGCCAACTTGCATGCAGCTGGCAGATCATTGACTGCAACCACAATGACAGATTGGGAAAGCCTGCCAGCTGTGTGCTTTGTTGTCTTGGTGAACCAGGTCCTGTCTTTCCAGGATGGTAAGAAGAAGTCGACTACCAGCTGAAGGAAGTGATTAATCTCATCGAGAGATGGCTCTCTGGGTCCTGGGATGATACCGACCAGGTACATATTTTCTGCTTTGTACCAGAGGCTCGGGGGAAGGTTCAGGAGTCCCATTGTGACTGACCCAACAGACTTCCTCTTGCCTGAGATTTTATTTCCATAGGGGTTGCACCAATCTACAGAGAGACTCCATGCTAACCTAAGATCAGTTCTTTTCAAACCATCCATGAATGGTTTCCCATCAGGACCAAGTATCTCTCCCATTGCTGTGCCATCCTTAATGTCCCATATCTGTAAATTATCATGGAGCATCATTCCTCGGTCCATAGCTTCTTCCATGCCAGGATGGCTCAGTAGACTGGCGAGGAATGAATTGAAGTCTTGCATGACATAGAGGCGCATAGGTACATGTGCTGTTTGACCGCCCTCCTTCATACATTTCACTAGTAATTGCCCACATGGCTTGCTTCCTCAATACTTCTTGTAAGAACAGCGTTCATGGTAACATGACTTCTTTCCCATGGCTGGTGACTTCTTCCCTATGGTTGGCAGGTATGTGCATGAGTATCTGGCACATGTGGCAAATGTTTTGGTAAAAGCTTCCAGGTCGAACTTCTTTCACACAGAACAGATATCATGAGGGATCCATTCCTCTGACCCATGTCCTTCTGGAGTGTTACCAAGCATGGTGTTGAGGAGAAGATTTAAGAGTCCAAGAGCTGCATTACACCATGGCCAGGTAACATGGCCCAAAATATTCAATACTAGCATGATGAACATAGCTAGGAGTAGAGCAGGTTTGGCATTGTTAAATCTTCTCAAGTGGTGGTCTGAATACCAATTCAGTGTACGCTTTTTATAAGTATGTAATCCCTCACCTGTTGTAACAGCCTCTGATGCGTTGTCTTCTGGATTTGGATCCTGTTTAGTTCTGTGAGCGATTACATGCATGATGCTTTCCACTGCCTCTTTAGTGTCCTGCAACAACCAGAGCTGTGCATGGCAAAATTGCTCATTACAGGCATCAGTTCCCACATCCATATTCATAACTTCCCTCAATGCCTTCTCCAACCATGCACATTCTTCCAAGAGCGCCACCAGCACTTGTTCATCCTTGATTGAATCTAGTGTGTTTATGACATCTGTCACTGCATGGACATGATGGTGGGCTTCATGGTCGAGGAGGTAGAGTGTACAATAGTCTTTCCATGCTTGATCTTCAGGCTGAGCTGAAGGCTCTCTACTATTGATGGCCTGGTTTGTGAGCCTCATCTGCAACATGCCAAAGGCAATGCTCTCCACATAAGTATTATTGTCTACTCCTCCCTTGTCTTCCAAGATTATTCTGAAGATTTTCCTAGCAAGATCCTTGTCATCTGCCATTGATGTGTCAATTTTGTAGTGCCAGTCAGAACTTGTTCTGCTACTCTCTTATTTCACAATGCAGAAGGAGGAAACTACTCATTTCTGGATCCCTTTTTGTAGTGAATGCTGGCATCGTACAATGTTCAAGGCAATTCTTGTACCTAGTTGGCATAGTACTCCTTGTATTTTGTTGGCATTTTTCTGTTGTTTGCTCTTGTCCTTTTTTAAAATATTTGTTTACCCTCTATTGCCATCTGTATCTAAGGTGATCACTTCTATTGTGAAACAGACTGGATTGGAATCAGGGGCTTCAGAGATTATTGTAAGCTAATGACTTATTTTAAACTACTGTTTAACTTTAATATCAGCCCCGAATATAAATAGTGCCATCAATTCCTGTGACACTTGACTGGCATTCATCTAGCTTCCTATCCCATGCCCAAAGTCTGCTTGCAGTGGCGATACACTCACCATTTTGCACCTCTCACTATGCATTGCAATTTTCCCCCAGAACACGCACCAACTCCTCCTCTGATAACACAGCACAAAGTTTTTGTGCGAGAGGTCAATTCAGTCACTGTCATGCATTTGGGCTTACTGCCTGACCCTCTTACACCTTCCCCACTCCCTAAAATATTGAAGCCTCCAGGTGAAGTAGGCTGTCCTAAATGAGGGAGCTACAACTTGCAAGAGACATTGGGCTGGTCTCCATAGACCTGCTATCCAATTCTCAATGACTATGACAGAAATTGGGTAGCATCAGATATGCTACAGGTCTTTTTAAAAAATAGTAGTACTCACACAAACTAACAAATTGAATTCAATGGGTGGTGTCACATGTCTTCTAAGAATTAGTCATCGGCATGAACTTGGTGCAACAGCCCCTGATGAGAGCTTTCACAGGCTCAAAACCGCTACATCCCACTCTGCTCTAATAGCTTCCCTCTGGCCCAGCTAACAAGCCCTTTTCTTAGGGGATGGGTGCCTGGGGCAAGCACTAAGGATGTGGTCAACTTGATGGCATTCTGCTGGATGCTTCAGTACATATTTAAATTGTAGTTCTTTCCTTCAATATAATAAAATATAGAATTGTCATACAGGTGGAAATTTGGATGAGGCTAGTGACCTCAAATGTTGCATAACACACACCCCAAGTGCCGCATTCCGGTATGCATCTAAATTGTAGTTCCTTCTCAAACTGCATTCACTTAATGGTTGTGGGTCAGGTGTTTCGGGAAGTCTCTCGGAATGAAGTCAGGTGCTTCAATAGAGAGTGGTCCACCTGTTAAATTTGATAGAACAAATAACCTGTAATGAGAGAAAGCCAGTGCATCTCAACAACTCCTACACATTGATATAATTTATACTTTTCTCTAATCATCAATGCTGATCAGTGACATAGAGCACAGTGATTGTGTTGACCCGGTCGGAATCGATGGTCAAGCACTGAAAGGTAAATATCTCAGTTTAGTTGTCCATCTAATGTAATTTCACTTTGCATTTATAGTATCCCAGTTCTTATAAATTGATATCAGTATGATATGCTTGTATGCTATGACCGGTATTCAGCTAGGCACAAATTGAGCCACCATAGGCAACGGTCAGTATGTCAAATCTCTCAAAGTGTCAATTTTCAATTGACTCTTTACAACTCAGAGGCAATTATGTTATTTTGCAGCTTCAGAACGGTTGCACATGTTAGTGTACTGCGCTCTAGAACTAATATTATTATTTGTACCTATATGTTCATGGAAGCGCAAGTTGAACAAACACATAGTCAACACAAAACATAATTATGTATAAGTTCATACAGTCCAGTTATTGCAATACCATCTTGTCATCTCACAGCATTAATACATTGTGTACATTCTGAATTCACTTGTTATCGTTACCTCTGCTCAATGTACTCTCAGATACTCAAGCCATCAAAAGAACAAGGGACTGAGATGGAGATCCACTCAGATATGAGCTTAGACATACATTCTGAATTCACTTGTTATTGTTGCCTCTGCTCAATGTACTCTCAGATCCTCAAGCCATCAGAAGAATGAGGGACCAAGATGGAGATCCACTCAGATATGAGCTTAGACATACATTCTGAATTCACTTGTTATTGTTGCCTCTGTTCAATGTACTCTCAGATCCTCAAGCCATTAGAAGAATGAGGGACCAAGATGGAGATCTACTCAGATATAAGCTTAGGTGAAATGTACCCAGTATGTGTCTCTCCATTCGTTTTATTTACAACTCACTAAGGAATACTGGAGGTGATGCAGGGAATACTTCAAGAACCAGACCATATGGATGTTGTCATCAACTTAGACAAGGCAGACCTGGTATATGTATTTCAATTTGTTTCCTCTGCAACTCACAGAACAAGTTGATGCAGGGAATGCTTTGGGAACTAGAATGTATGGACATCAACATCAGCTTAGACAATACATATGCAGTATGTATGTATCTCAATTCATTTGATTTGCAACTCATCAAGCCCAGGGAACATATCTTATGGATGTTGATGCAAACCTCAATGCAGACATTGACATGGATGAATTCTATTTGGTCTGCATATGCACTTCATAGTGTTTTTCTGTTTGACTTTCATTCTATGCAGGAAAATATGGAGAATGGAGAGGCGATGCAAGTCAATGCAAACTCTGATCAGATGGACATCGACTGAGAAAGATGCCAATGGACATGTCATAATGATAGCCTCATGTTATAGTCTATTTTCATTCATCCTATTGCTGATTGTATCACCATACATTCCACTCTGCTCATACCAAATTTTTGTAATAATCCCTAACTCCCTCATGCTATTCCTGGACCTAGACCCGTGTAATGAAAAGTTCGTCTATGCTTACTTTATGTTAACTTTTAGTCTCTTTGGTGACTCAGAGCTTTTCAGATAGAATAGGCAGGGTGAATGGCCATGCATCAGGGCTGGTCATACAACATCTAGTGGTGTAGCACAAGCCACCGAACTGTTATCTTCTGCTCTCTTGTCTCACAGACTCTGTTTGCGGCTCATCAATTCTTCAACATGGCTGACTGTGCTTGAACATTCATCCTTGAACTGGTCTTCTCTTTCATAGGTGGCTGCCCATTTGTATCTCTCAGGTTTGTGTAGTATCTTGATCATGGCGGGGTTATACCATGGCTATTGAATCAGGGAGTGGTCCACCTGTGAACCTCTCAGAGGGGTACTCAGAGGCCCACTCGTACATATGTCAGACAATATCTACAAATTGTAAACAAATTTGTCACACTGACAGATGATAATTTGTTTTTTAATTTGTTTTCAGGCTTATTAGCTGGGCAGACCTTGAATCTGACATGTGACTTGATCCTGTATATGGCCTTGAAAATGTCATGTGAAATATGCATAAACAATTGTAACCTTGGATGCATTTAATAGTTGTAGCTAAATTTTGGAAATGGGGTTGATATGCAATGTATGCAGATTATGAAACAAATTCTCCTTGTTTTTGCCGAACTTCCTCTGAATTTATTCAATAGAGTCTGAGAAACTGTTCATTATTTGCACAACAGACAAATGGGTTGAAATATGCATGATTTTTCTCAGGATATGCATCACATCTGTTTATGGGACTTTTCCGGCTGTGTCTCAGGTGTCAGAAAAAGCTTTGTGGTTGGCTTTTAGCTCAAACCAGATCCCACTGAGGTACTTCAACAGGCCATTTCCTGTTCTGGCCATCTCCATGTAGGGATGCCGCAGTATGTATGTATAACGTATAGTTTCATTACACTGTTTGTGCCTCAGCGGTTCTTGCACAAACACTAAGGTTCATTTTACTTTGTATGCTGGCTCTCTTACTGTATTTCATCCCTAAAATCATTTTTTAGGTACTGTCAATGTCATAGCGGCTCTTTCATAGACACTGAGACTCGTTTCTTAGCTTCTACTTATTACATCCTGCTGTACCAACATGGCTTCATCAGAGGACCTTCATGCAATCTCTGCTGACTGGCTCAAAAGCCTAGAGGTTGCGACATCCACTGGAGATGTTAAGTCATTTGTGAGCCATTTCCTTTCGGACAGGTGGTTCAGAGGTTGGTGCTTGTCCAAGGAACTGAGGCGTACTCACAAGTGTTCTCTCTCTTAGATCTTCTATGTTTTTCTTGGAATTTTAGGACGCTATCAGGTTTGGAAAAAATACATGGATTTCTCTCGGAGCTGGTTGATGGAAAGCAGCAACTTGAGCACTCTGGTCTTCGTGATCTCAAGCTAGACGATCACACCATCAATGCACCTTCACCATTAAAAATTCCAGATCTGCAAGATATTAAAGGAGTACAAGGTGCTTAGCTGACTAAGCACTCAAAAATCAGTGCACAATCTTACTTTTTTTTTCTTTCCTCTTTTCTTATTATTACTAATTCATTTTCCATGACTGTCTTCACATATGTTTTGGTTCTGAAAACTATGCCAAAGAATTCCCACAAAGGTCAGGTGACCTCAGAAATTTAATTATGTAAGGTTGTCCTATG
>MU173048.1:43708-55288 GCA_016695475.1 Suillus decipiens | reverse complement strand
CCTTAGTTCCTTAGAAAAACACAGACCTCTGAACCACCCATCCGAAAGGAAATGGCTTGCAAATGACGTAACATCTCCGGTGGACGACGCAAACTCCAGGCTTTTGAGCCATTCAGCGGAGATTGTATGAAGGTACCTTGAAGCCATGTCAGTACAGCAAGATGTTATAAGTAGAAGCTAAGAAAGGAGTCTCAGCGTTTGTGAAAGAACTGCTATGACATTGACAGTACCTGAGAAACAAGTTTAAAGGCGTTGAAATACAACAAGAGTGCCAGCATGCAAAGTAAAGATAAAACACACCTCAGCATTAGTGAAAAAACTTCTGGGACACGAATATTGCAATGAAACTTATATACGTACTGCAGCATCGCCTCTGTACAGAGACGCCAACAAGAAATAGTTGCCGCAGTACGGCACTGGTATACCTTGGCGACAGGGATCTTGAAGGCTGAGCTTCCCCTGCCCTTAACACTAGCCATATTAGACCTGATCATTCTGAACTGTCATTGTCAATGTCGATTTTGACTTGAGATCAAAATGAGTCAATTCACCTGTTCAAAGCGAGTTCAGAAGTTAACTTACATTGGTATAGCTCAGGGCATATGCTCGTAAATGTCGTGTTGGTTTATCTAAGAGAAAAATACCGCTCTTGAACGCTTAAGTAACTGCCGGCAGTTAAAATGTATAAAACCCCACACTATTTGTTTGCGGAGTGTCCTCGCTTTGCAGAAATCCCATGGATCATTGCAGGATGTGTGTGATACAACTTCCATGCTTGTTTGGGAAACAAAAACCACTATTCAAACCAGGGAAGTGTATCTGCAATCTGTGCGCGCCTGTTCGTTGATGATGGCCCTTGCATTATTACCTTGGAACTTTACCTGTGATTGACCTGTTGGATAGGCTTTCGTCCATCTCGGCGACGAAAATAGTGCACTGTGTGCATTCGGTCGGCAGGCCTGAGGCTAATCTGGAGGACTTATGAAGGCTATCAGTGCACAATAAGGGTGTAGATTGGAAAATCTCAGTATGTGTTTCTTTTGTCTTCAGCATCTGCAGCATTTGTCTCCATCCTCTTCTTAGTGGTTGTTGTTGTCTAAAGGAGGCTGAGCTAGCGAGGTACTTGCTAAATATAGTACCTGTGACTCTGTGAGTAGCATCAGTAATGGTAGTCAGCGAAAATTGTTCATCATTTAGCAGGTACTTAGTAGTGGGGGACTCCAAATATAGACATCAATGGTTGCACATGTACAAGACTAAATCTACCAGTAGAGCTTCTGTAACAAAAACTGTTGAAACCCGTGATAGGTCGGGAAAAACCAGGTTCAGTGATGGTCGTTTCACTGTCAGTATCTTTTGACATAGGCATAGGGTGCGATATCTATAGCAAATGTGCCGGTGAGGGTAAGCAGAGCCGCGAGAAATGACACTAGAGAAGCTACCAAGGTAACTGTGATGTGCTGAGACATCGATGGAGAAAGAGGCAAAGACAGACAGATTGAAACTGTTTTGCGTACAGAGTACAACTGACCAACGGGAAGAACGGCGAGACCGCGCGTCCATGAATGACCCATAGTAACTTCGGCATCCTACGTGTTCTTGAAAATAAGGCAGTATCCATGGCCTGTATTCAACTTCTGGAATAAGCATAGGATTGTAAGCTTTGTTATCCGCTTTCTCTTTATTTAGCTGGATGTAGCTGAGTAATAAACATCCTTGTAATCTAGCATCATGGAACATGTGGAAATGGCTTGAGAAAAATCGAATAGAACAACATGACAGTCCAAACGTAGACTTGCAAAGAAGGTTCATCAAGGTCATCAATCGCGCTTCAAATTGAGACGCTCAGAGGGCATAACTTATCGGCAACTTCCTTCAAAAGTACCCAGGCAGCTTCCTTCTTACTCCAATCCTCCCAGTCTCCTCTGAACTTATTTATCAGGATGCTTTGAGCGTTGAAGGCTCCGAGAAGTCGCAACAAGTGATCGATGAAAGGGGAAAAACGCATGATAAGCCCCAATGATCCCACTTGGCGATGGACTGTCGCAAAGTGATAAATCAAAAATCGCAAACATGAATGAAGGACGACCAAGAGCCTTACATGTATCACCATCGGTCTCGTGTTGGATTGCCGTAAGAACCGCGCATGCGATTGACGCTTCCCACTCAGCATTGAGCAAAGTCATTGATATCTCCATCTCCAAATGATCAGCTCCTTCGTCGCCCTTGCATAAATTCTCTACTCTGAGCTCTTGCAGACGCCCAAAGATGTTAAAAGTCAAGCTCGACGCGCTTTTCCGAACATCGGTATCTTCATGAACCAAAGTATGTTCCAGCAGGATGGCGAGATTATTTTGCGCTGACAAGAGAATTTTCCATCCCAAGGCTCTGTTGTTGAAAGCGTTGGAGAGCATACGAAGGAGTGTCGAGATATATTTTTTCGAAGACCGTTCGCACGCTTTAGATAACAACAACACAGGGGGACTGTCGAGACCATTACGATCGGCGCACCAAGAGGAGACTTTTTCGTCGAGGAATGCTATGCGCCATAAGTCCACCAATGGAAATAGCTGGTCTGGCATATTCCACGACATAGAGCTCGTCATGTCATGCCAAAGATCAAAAAGAGGGTGCAGAGGCAAGCATTGTGAGGTAGTGGATGCTTTGATATATGGAATCATGGTCCCAAAGAGGATTCCCGTGGTGTTGGCTTTGGATAAGGAGGTATCAAAAGGCTGGAACCAGGTTGTAGTGGAATCAAAGAAACTCCTCAACTTCTCTGATACAACAGCGAGATCCGGGACCCTACTGAATCGAATGGGCTCAAGGCCCAGCGAATCCAAAGCTGGAAGGGATAATGACAAGTGCGGATGAACTATGGCATGCCAGTGGTGAGTGTTAGCTAGAGTGCGATGTACGACAAGTCAGATTCAGCAAACCTGGATGTAGAAACATTGAAAGCTGAATTTGTAGCTGTTTGACATTACATCCTTGTATTTTGTATACCTACAATGTAAGATAAGTCGTCAATTGGAAAGAGGCTCCCAGAAAGCCTAACCTTCATTCCTCCTATGAAGAACATAAATGTTGGGGTGACGCGGATACCAAACTTGATTCCAACTGCCGCTGCACCGTGTGAGGCGTTGAGATCTACCTGCACAAAGGTGGCAGGGCTACTATTTGAGTTTTTGTTGTGCGCAAATTCTTCAAACAATGGTTGTGCCTTGCGACTCAGCTGGCACATTTCTGTAGTGAAGAACACAAGAACACCACGGTGCTCTTGCAGGAGAGAATAGAATGATGGAAGAGATGTACAAGAGTGAATAGGTTTGATCGGGACTGCATGGGTGGTGGTTGATGATGGTTGATGAGTAATGCATAGGAACAGTCATGCAGCAGTTTTCAACTGACGTAAACGTCTACAGTTCATTGGTGTATGCATGTTCTCAGTGAGCAGTGTGCTGTTCTGAAGATTGACACTAGCGGTGATATATCTTAATATGAGAGAGAATCAAAAATAAGGTTTTGTTACCAAACAAAGAGCGTTCTCAGAAAGGTAGATGTCAATGTGCTGCGCCTTATAGATGAGGCAAGCATCCCAGCAGATTTTACAAGCTGGGTCTTCTGGCGGAGCGAAATTGTCTTTGACCTGGCAGACCGACTAGTGACTTTGGCAAGGATCCCCAAGGATCTCACTGGAAGTTCTTCGAGCTTCGTAGTGAGAATGGTCACCCGAGGTTTGCATATTGCGAGGTTGTCTAGAAACGATATACAAGCACGGCAGCAGCTGTCGTCTACATTGATGGCCCTGTCGAAATCGAAGGTAATAAGACGTTCAACGTTGACATCTTCAGCTTCGACAAGAGCTTGACGTTGCTCGATGGGGCCAGAGAGCTCTCTGTAGTATATTTTCCTGATCGTATCCAAAAACCTTGCATCAGGGTTTGGCGTTTTGTGGCCCAAGTACAGCCGCACAGGTGTCAACATGGTGAAACGATTTCCCTCGCAATGAATGATTGAATGCATAAAAAGTGCATCCATGTCTGTGGCTGCAGAAGGATAAAGAGCCTTCACCCTCATAGCATCAAGGCCCTGTGGGAAGAAGGTGATGATCTCGAGAAGCTTGCGAGCATCATCGCCAAGGGCAACCACCGATGGAGCAGTCAAAGAGAGTTCGACTGTAGCACGAAGGCTACGAGACTTTCCTTCGCCAATCTCCAGTAGCGCAACTTGTTTTGTTTTCCATGCGGAAAGTAGTTCTGCCCCCGACCATTCATGCTGAGCCGCCTGACGAGCAATGATATTAACCGATAACGGATGATTATCGACACTGTCCAATATTTCATCAATTATCTCCGTAGGAATGTGCCGCGGGCACACGTGCTCGAAAGTCTTCCTCGCGTATGTGCATTTTAATGTCAAAACACTCACAACTTGTGTGACAAGGTAAGGTGTGGTGTGTTTATTTTGGGTTGTCAGCAAGAGGACCACAGAGGATGAAGATGTGAGGTCGTCGATGATATGGGCCACAGAGTCTGCGTTCCGAGCTGCAGTAAGAGTGTCTGCATGGTCAATGACCATGATTGTGTCTGTGCTTGTCAAAAATTTCGTTACTTCTTCCCACTGCTCACTAAAGCACCCGTTGAACCCAGCAGCTCTGCAAATTCACTCTCTGACTATTCCTGTAGAAATCCCAGAGGCCTCAAGTCCATCGAATGATACAAAGTACCGACGGTCTCGAAACTTCTCAGCTATGACCGAGTCATGAATGATAGCTTTTGCGAGGGAGGTCTTGCTGATACCTCCCGGGCCGAAAAGTGCGACATGATGTTGATTGATAAGTAGTGCCGTAATATGGGCGATGAGATTATCTCTATCAAAGAAAGGGGAAGGAACATTTGGGAGGATGACGTGCCAGTCTTCATATGTGGCAGACATGCTCGGTCTATTGACATGGCTCTGTTGATGTATTTTGCGGTGTGTTATCATGTTCAGGTGCATCTTTGGTAAATAGTCAGTTCAATGATAAGCTTGGAACGAAATCATGGCTTACGTTAATGAGCAACACGCGACTATCCAGTTCCCGCGCCCAAGTTGCGATTCTGTTCTTGTCAGATGACGCAGAAATGGCTCTTTGGGTGATGTTATGCTCATTTGCAGACACGACTGCATCGTAAATTCCTTGAACAAAGCTACGCCGGTGTCAGGCGGTCCCTGATATATCTGGAGGAAACCCCACCTTTTAAGATCGATGATGATGTCACTAAGCTCACTGCCCAAGTCTCCTTCAGTCTGAGCTTCCATAGCGCTTACGATAACATCACAAATCACTTGGCATTGTTCAATCAATGCACGAAAATCGCCCTCATTCTGGAGGGTGTTCTAGACAAAAGTATCAGAACGCCATCTCAGGAAGTTGTCCAAAAATGGCCTACTTTCATGATTGCCAAGATGTTTGAAATTATGGAAAGAATGCCTTGCGCAAGGACACTAGGTGCGACAGCCTTTGCAGCATCGATCACTGCTATCGTCCCACTCAGCAGTGCCACGCCTGGACCATTATCAACGTTCTTTAAAGCAGATGACTTTGTTTAAAGCTCAATTATGGATGCCGTTAATATTGCAGGAGTCTCTCACCTTCATTGACAAGACTTGGGGACAGGAAGGTCAAACTAGGACGGTCTGGGAGCCCTGAAACCAACTGGGGGGAGCAGAGTTACTGTTAACGGTCATGATCTTATTTAGATGGCACGACATCGCCACCAGCCAACAACAACTGATAGGATAGGGTCGATGCTATCGCAGCACACTCACAATCGCCGCAGATTACGCAATACTGGTAGCTTGCACAATCAACACGTGTGCAATGCACTTCAGATAGAGCAGTTGATTGGTGAAGCATTGAGACCGAACTGGCCCCATGATGTACGCTCGTGACCAGCCTGGTTACGAGTCTACCCATGATGCCTGATGCTATCCATGGGATCTTCCTGCCACTTTAGGTTATGTATCTGATTTTTCAACTTACGATCATACTGATGACTAGTATCCATTCGGCAGATCATCGAGTCCGGGTATGCATCCTTCACCGTTTAGGTAATGTATCTGATACATTGTTGTATCCGTAGACTAGTACATCTACTGGTGAAGCTAAATTACACTCTTGGCTTGCGTTTCCATTCGAATGATAGTACCTGTACCCTTTACCAGGTAGTCACTTAGTAGGGGACTTCAAATATAGACGTTAATTTCATACAAGGGTTCAGCATAGTATACAAGACAAACTGATTCGGAATCTACAAGTAGGGCTTCTGTAACGAATGATGCATACGAAAAATCGGTTTGCAGCGTTCAGTCGGTATATAGAGCAAGATCATCAACCCAGCCATCCGTGAACACCCGCCATTCTGTCACAATGGTGGCCAAAGTACACAGTGCATCCAACCAAGATAAGCAGAAGTAGGAATACAAACGTGAGCCAAAAACCTGTCGTATCGTTAAGATGCGTGGTAAGTTGAGAAAATGAAAAACGAACCAGGTCTAAGTGATGGTCATTTTGCTGACATCCAATTCATGCTTGACATGGGCATAGAGAGCGATATTGATGGCAAATGCGATAAGGGTAAGCAGAGCCACGAGGAATGACACTAGAGAAGCTACAAAGGTAACTGATGTGGATAGAAGAAGTGTAGTAAATGCAACACCGGTGGCTAAGGAAGAGGCGAAGTCAGATTGAAACCGTTTTGCGTCCAGAGTACAACTGACCGACGAGAAGAACGGCAAGATCGCGCGTCCTATAGTAGTAACTTTGGCATCCTGTGTGTTCTTGAAAGTGAGCGAGTATCTATGGTCTGTATTCAATAAGCATAGGATTGTAAGTTCCTCTCGTTCTTGCTTATCCATCATTATACTTCCGTTTGGTGCCATACACAATACGAGCACAATATCACAGGACGTCTTGTCGCATCTTTGTGTTTGGCAAGATGTGCCCGAGTGATAAACATCCTTGCTGTCCGGTATCATGGAACAATAGTAGATATGTGGAAATCAAGGGTGCTGGCCTTTGAATAAAACGTGACAGTTCAAACATATAGAGTACTGGTGGACTTACGAAGAAAGATCATTAATCGCACTTCAAATTGAAACGCTTAGAGGGCATAATTTGTCAGCGACTTCCTTCAAAAGCGCCCAGTTTCCTTCATACTTAGTGCTGGGGGCAAAACTACTTTCGGCTGAGTTTTGACCAAGTGCCGGCACAACTTAGGCTCGTGACCAGCCTGGCTTATCAATACCACGGACAAGTCGAGTGGCGAAGCCAGGCTGGTCGATCTCGGAGAGATTTGGCAGGACGAGCGAGGAGTTTGAAATTTAGCAGGTGCCGGTTGTGCCGGTCGTACTCGATTGCATGTACTAGTACAACGCGTCTATCATCGTTCAGACTCTATAATGCTATGTTAAGTTTTAACCACGTTTTCCGTACAACCTATATCGCTCGCTGCTCGAGATGCAATTGAAGATCTTCCGACGGACTTTACAAGTGCCCCTTCAATACCACAACACCAGCGAGTTCTCGATGCCTTCTCGCAACTCGATATTATTTCCCAAGGATCACAACGGCCGAAGTTGTTCTAGCTCAAATGCCTTATATCGTTACTTTCTGCGAGACACGTTGTACTTCGAGCTGCGACAGGCTCTGGAAAAACCCTTGCTATGATTCTATCTTTACTGCTTTCTCCCAACAAGATAGCCATCACAGTCACCCCTCTGAAATTGCTGCAGCGAGACCACGTACGCGGAAGGTACAGTTTTATAATTATTATCACTCTATTAAAACATTAAATCCGTCTTTGTGAATCACAGGTTCACGAGTTCGAGCAGTATGATCATAGCTGAGAAGAGGATGCGTCGTAGCCGCGGAGTAGTTTCTCATAACCGCGCCATCAGCAAAGCATCAAGATCAAACAAGAGGAGTAGTTCGGGGGTGATATCTTTCGACGACATGCCAAAAATGTCCTTAGCAGCCTCCATCTCAGCATCAATCTCGTCGGTGACTATTTTGATATCAATTGGTCGTAAGATGGCACAAAGTTGCTCACTCACTTGCTCGTCAGTATCCAACACATTGAGAAACTGGATAAGGGTCCTGCTTCGAAAAAAAGCTTCCCTCCAAGGTAGCATGGAGGCCTTGTGCGAGATAGAGTGCAACATGGGGTCCATGACTGTCATGCGAAGCCAATGAAGGATTTTTAGGACTCCAAGGATTTTTTTGTCAATGTCGAGGCTTGAAGGATTGACAATCCAAATCACAGGCTCAACAGGTGGCTGATATTGTGGCATGGGTGGGTAAAAGGCATGAAAAGGTATCATTTTAACATCCTATTAGATGTTAAGTACTGTTGCTCAATGGACTATAATGTCTGAGAGGCATACAATACTTTGCTGAAGCGGTGCGAACGAGGGACTTGTGGTCAACGCTGTACAGATACAACGATTACCTAAACCGGCATCACCGGCATGTGTGAAATTTCAAACTCCTGGCTTCTCCTGCCAAATTTCTCCGAGATCGACCAGTCTGACTACGTCAAGCACTTAACATCTTAAAGACGTAGTCCAGACTGGTTACCAGTCTAGGCACAAATGGCACTTGGCGCATCGGCAAAACTTGGCAAAACTCCCAGGCGCACTGCATCAACGTGACAACGATTCATGATAATCCATAATGATACTACTGATTATTACATTGACGAGACACCTTTCATAGTTTACAGAGACTGCACATCCCAAGATATATTATCCTCCAAGTCAAATCCCACCTGCTGAACATCGTCTTCGAATCTGTTAAGCTTTCAGGCCCCTCCAACTTGTCGTCAGCCTGACTCTGGCTTACCAAAGGAAGTGTCCATGCGAAATTTGTGTCGAGATCCATTGCCAGGTCCGTGTCAATGCCACCATTGTTCCGAGTGTGCATGTGTGCATGTTGTCGACGGACTGGTTGGCCAGCGGCAGGTGCACGCTGGTGGACATGATAGGAATGGTTGTAACGAAGTTTTCCGAGGGTCTCGAAAGTGCGAACTATTAAGTTGCAACGTTTGACATTCTTGATTCCACCAAGATCCGAAAAATAGTCGTTCGTAAGACTCTGCGAGCTTCATTGCGGACAGATGGTGGAGCATCCGGGCACTCTTTGGGGTTTGTGAGATGTAAGAGACAGCTGTTAACTCGGCCTTCAATGCATTGACCACTGCCACTGGTTGAAGTACAATAGTTGTACTTCCAGAATTTTCGACGGGACTTATTATCAACTCGTTCGAGTTCCTTGAAGTTATCAGTTAGCATTTTGGCTGGAGGGTGGCCACCTGCATGTCTTTCGGTAGGCACTTTGAGACGAGTCCCAAGTGCAGCCTGAGGATGGTGCAAATAATATGGTTCAACTTGAACAAATGGTAAAAAACCATGGTAATATTGTTACTGTGATCTAATAAGTGGATTGATGGCGAATCTGTGAAGCAACACTGATGAGCTTGTCCAAGTAGCCCCCTGGACCTCTGATACTACTACTAGTTGTGCCAAGTTTTGCCAGGACCCCTGAGATATCGCCGGCAATTGCCAAAATGGCACAACTGGCGCGGCGCAATGGCGCAGTTTTGCCAACAACACTATTCATACTCCAATTCCCCCAGTCTCCTCTAACCTTGTGTTTTGTTTTGGGTTGTCAACAAGAGGACAACACTGGCCGCCTGGCAGAGTCTCAGCATGATGAGGCGAGGTCATCAATGATACAGGCTGCGGAGTCTGCTGCAGTAAAGGCCCATCTACATGATCGATACACGGGTCACGCGGCATACAGTTGTGAAGCTCGGAGTCCGCAGGCCTTGCGATATGACAGAGAACCTATCAGTGTACGAACCCCCTTGAAGCTGCTCAGGAATACACGAAGAAACAACCAACGGAGGCAGAATTTGAAGTTTGCGAGTCAGTTCATAGATATCCAAGGCAAGTGTAACTTCACCAGATCTACTGCAATCAAGGTAGCCAAAGGACTCAGAGGAGGGGGTTTACACAGGGCACAATATAATTTATGGAAAGCCAGACCACCGTGCTCAACTTCCAAGGCTTCCACTTCTCAGAACCTTCCTAGTAAGTTAAGTGCTTCCATTGGCCTCCGAACACCCTGTGCGACCATTCTAATGCGTCATGTAGAATTATTCCTGCTACGATAAGGGAGTTGAGTTATATTCGTGTTTTACCACTGGGACCTCGTTCAAATCGGTCGTCTTCCTGCGCCTATTGCTTTTGACATTGAATCATATTATTCTCTCGTCTTCTTCGATCGCTCGTTCGCTCAGCCAAGTTCACGTTTTGCTGAAATCCCCATGGCTTCAGTGATTCATTACCATACTCTCACTACTGGTGTCGAGTTCGAGGTTGCGATGCTATGTTTGGGATGGACTGGATTGCTGCGTGGCCAGGCCCTCACATGTGGCAAGATGAGACTCCCATCTCCAATCCTCCTTCAAGATAGTGACAGTGTCTCATTATCCTCGTATTTGCTGATTACCTTCTGTGTTTTTAGAAACTCTATGTATCCTTAGTGGTAACGTCAATCATATTGAACCTGCTGCTAATGATGGTGAATTAGAATTATCTCAGTTTTCGTCCTTCGTCGGGACAATTGTATTGTCTCGTAGATGCTCAGACTCGAACTTTATTGTCCATGTCATCTTTTTCAGGCGGTGTCAATCAGGGTCCCCATAAGTTTTCAACTTGGGAAGTCTTGTGAGTCGCCAAGTGGAAGAGTTACTTAAGGCTTTAACCTGGCCAGTGTGGTTACTACAACAGAATCAAATATGTTTCTCTTGAACTACGCAGGTTCAAAACCTGCTGAACTACAGTCTTTTTCTATTGGAATATACTTTGGCATTCGTTCGTGGATGGTTTCTTTGGAAGATCATTGTAACTGGTCTTAGCTAAATGGTTACCACAACAGAATCAAAATCTGTTTCTCTTCCACTGCGCAGGTTTGAAACCTGCCGACAAGTTTTTTTTTCTATCGGAACACACCTTGACATTCACTTATGGACGGTTTCTTTCGGAGGCCGTATTAACGGGTCTTAGCCAGGTGGTTGCCGCAACAGAATCAAAATCTGTTTCTCTGGGATTGTACAGGTTCGAAACCTGCTGAACTACAGTTTTCTATTGGAACACACTTTGGCATTCGTTCATAGATGATTTCTTTAGAAGTTTATCATGACTGGTCTTAGTCAGATGGTTGCCAGAACAGACTCAAAATCTGTTTCTCTTCCGATGCGCAGGTTTGAAACCTGCCCACGACAAGGTTTTTTGTATTGGAACACACCCTGACATTTACTCATGAACGGTTTCTTTGGAAATTTACAGCAACTGCAGGTTCGAAACCTGCCGATGACTTGGTGTTTTCTATCAGAACACCTTGACATTCACTCATGGATGGTTTCTTTGGAAGTTCACCGCAACTGGTCTAGCCTGGTGGTTGCTACAACAGAATTAAAATCTGTTTCTCTTGGACTGTAGGTTTAAAACCTGCTGATGACAAGTTTTTTT
>MU173048.1:4574-29478 GCA_016695475.1 Suillus decipiens | reverse complement strand
AGCACAACACCGATTGTTTAGCCTTCCGAACGTACAGAGCAAATAAGATTCCAAAGTAGCGTATCTAGCATATTTTTAAGTCAGCATAACGTAGTAACTACGACAAACAAGCTACATACACCGAGATACATAACTGTCATTAGGGACCAGCGTTGCCTCTGAACTTGAGTGCATTTCGTGCGTGTTCCTCTGACATGAGACTCTACTCACCCAGATCAATTCTACCTACAAACCATTCTTAGCGACATGGCTGTTCTTGTCATGGCATTGACATACCTCTTGTCCGAATGTAAGTGCTAAAAATACTTATAAGACATTAGACGTCCTTTAACAATTCTCATACTCACTCCAATCATATGTCACTCCAGCAAAAGTGGCAACTGCAAAACCGCAGCCAAGATGAGACATCAGGTTCAACATGCGACTACACTACACGAACCTGAAAAATAACTGAAAAAACGATATGCATCAATGGCAGGCCACCAAGCGGGATCATTTGAGACTATGGTCATATTGGTGGAAGGTGCGGGTGCGGGTGAGAGGCTAGTGTCGGGGGGCAAAACTACCTTTGGCTGAGTTTTGAACAAGTGCCAGCACAACGCAAAACTTGGCAAAACTTTCAGCCGCATTGCATCAACGTGACGACAATTCATGATAATTCATGATGATACTACCGATTATTACATTGACGAGACACCTTTCATAGTTAATAGAGACTGCACATCCTAAGATAGATCATCCTCGATCCCACCTGCTGAACATCGTTTTCGAAAGCAGGGATAACTCCTTTGTCAGTTCAAATCAGGAAAACATAATTCGCTACCGAGTGTTTCAAGACTTTACTTGGTCGAGTAATTTCATCATCGAGTGGTAGATAACGTCCTCAACATACCCTTACTCCCCGCATATTTTCCTTCCCCTACTCCTCACTCCTCCCGAATCTTTCACCTTCAGCTTTATTCTTGGTTCGCTCCTCACATTTTTGACACGTTCGCTTATCTCTTTCCTCGCACTTAGCAGGTTGGGATGTGGGCCCGCAGCACACTTCAAGTTGCTGCGAACATTCACTGACAGCTTTTGCGTGAGTCGACTCCAGTAACCCAATACCATCATATCATTGGATAATACCTCTGACATTTGTGAGTGCAGTATTTCCTGCTCTGTTATTGACAGAATCGCTAGTTTGTCAACGAGGACAAAACTGCTGGTAACATCTACATCAATGGACGGGTATCGGATCTGCCGCGACTTATGCGTCAACACACTCCTGCGCTTGTCCAGAGTACTTCCTCCCTCACTCCAAACCTACCCTATAACAAGAATCAAGACACTCGAACCCATTTTACGGCCATGAGCATGCTTCGCATTTCTCGAGGAGTCAACTTAAAATGTATTCAACGTAGTTGAAGGAGAGATTCAGACATTACCTATTAAAGGAAAGACAATGACAACAAAAGTCATAAAGGAGCAAGCTGCAATCATGCAGATATGTTGAGCACATTATCTACTGCTCGACGGTGGCTGCGACGTTAATACTATAAACTGAAGCGAACACATCTAATAGAACCTGGGGTCTTTTCGTTATGAATGCCGTGAGGGTGTTCGGAATTTGTTAGCTCAGCAGATAACACTGGCAACTCTAACGATTAAGGTTTGGTGTGTACAACACTGTGCTGGGCTTGAAAGTTTGTACAGCAGGTAACGATAAACTCGAGTGGCTTGAGCGCTAACTCTGAGGAGTCCCGAAGGTATGCTTGTCGTCCATCCTTCAAGCCGTTGTGACATCTGCCTTGATCCCTACTCTACTTCCTCAGATGTTGCTACTTCTCCACATGCGATCGAGTGTGGTCATATCTTCTGTTTCGGGTGCGTTTAAGTTTATACTCTCAGCCACTTGTACCCAACAATATTCTCATCCGATCATATCCTTTTCAATCTCAGATGTCTTCACTCCTTAAACACAAGCACATGTCCCCTTTGTCGTGAATTTTTCGATTCAGATCGTGTCAAGAAACTTCATGTCGGAAATCCACTCGAACGAGGAAATGCTGAACGGAACAATACCGAACAGGACAATACCGAACATGGTGTTGTCCGCAGTCATGCTGATGTCCTTCTTCGTCGGATGTCTTTAGTCTCAGGCGAAGGCGTTCCTGATGTCGATGTCGTTGAAGTAGTCTCCGAAGTGCAGGAATGGCTACAGTCTCGACCGGACGATACCAATTCTGTGAGTCCTTTTCACTCTGCAAGCGCATCGCAAACGCGATGTATACCGATGCTTGTTGTCAGTTGTTATCGAATCTCATATGACGTTTTTAGCATACACCACTTCAAGCTGCCTTAGATTCCCTCCAACGATACAAAGCTCTTCAACGTGAGAGTGAGCGTGAAAAAGCAGAATGTCGTCGCCTTCGCGACCAGCTTCGCAACAGCACACTAATCACAGACCATGGTTCCAGAACATCTCGTGTTGTGGAAGACAGACTCCTCACTAGGATCGAGGAAATAGAGACTGAACATGCCCTGTGAGTTACTACTCATAAGTAATGAATATTTTCTAAACGATTTCTTTGCAGAGAGGTGATTGTTTGGTTCAGTGGCATCTATGCTGGACTTGACCTGCATCCACATAGGTGTCGCGGCTGCAATCTCAGTTGCAAAATCTTGGCAATTCCCAATCTCGATACCTCACCGTTAATGCCAATTCTCTCCCCCCACGTCGTGCAATGGATTTTGGTACCTATATGCGAATGGGACACCCTAGTAAGGCTCCATCCTCTGCGCTCTCGTCAGTTAACATCCTGTATTTCAGTTGTCTTCTCGTTGATCATTTTCTGCAGTATCATTGAGGCATGTGCACGTTTCATTTCAACAACGATGAAATAATGACACCCGTGGTAGCTTTCAATCTCAGCCTGGCTCACATCGCGTTTTACTGCTTCCGACAACTACTTCAGTCTAGCTGAACGAGACCGTACTCGTTTTCTATTGTTCACTTCGGCATGGACGATCGTATTCTCTGGTCTCTACCTGTTTTACTTCTTTTGTCTTCCGGACGGTGTTTGGGATAGTGTGGCATTTCATATCTTCTTGTACGTAGACTTCCATTGATGCAGATGTACAAACTTGCTGATAAACTTGTAGCCTATTTCTAACATGGGCTTTCTGGACCGCGGGCGCTGCAAGTATAACCACAGCTCTCAGTGGAGAGTTGAATCGCAAGTTGGTAACTTCTTCTACTACTCACTGTTCACCTGCTATCTTCTTAGTTCCCAGAGCATTTACGCATATTCTGTTCAACTCAACGCGCTGCAGGGCTTTGCTTGGGTTACTGAGTACGTATCGTTGATGTATGTCTATAGTTTTCTTATTCATATTCTTGCTAGGGCTCTTGTGACTTTCGCATTACTAACTGTACTCATCCGTGGGATTACCGCAAGCCGTCGAGGTTATGGAATACGTGGGCCGCTGATGGCTTGAGCGGGCTGTTACCCTGAGTCGTGTTCCTCCATCTACGTCATACATTGACAATTTGGGTATGATCTTGCAGCTGCTTCGCTTTCCATACTTATTAGTGGAGCTGGATGTGGCTCTACATGGCTACAATATTAACTGATGACGCAAAAGGCCGCTCGTAGCAGAGCCCACTACGGTCGTTCGGTAGCTCTGTTTACTATTTAGTCATCACATAGTTGGGTGTCATATTTATCGCATTGGGTTCAAATACTATGTGCTACAAATACACAAGCTATTATGAAAGTGCGGCTATTACAAACACAATTACTCAACATCACAGGGTGTACGAACGAGTCCTTTTGTGTTTATAGATGAATTATGACCACTGAAATGGAAATCGTCCGTGACAGTAGATGACACTGAAATACGGGTCCGTCTATTTTCGTTTCCTTTGCCTTCTTCGCAGGGTTGACAGCGGCATCGAACATTGAAGGGTTTGGAGCCGGACTCGATTTGGCAAGGACAGGCCAGAAGATCGTGAAGGTCAGTTCTTTCGTTGCGAGTATACCCTTTCCAATATGGTCTCCACGATAGACCTGAGCTCGAGTTTAAGGGAAGAATCGTTCTTCTGGGCAACGCAGCTCACCTGAGCGTTCCGGTACGTGATGTCGACATTGACTTTCACGACGCTATAGTCGTATTCAGCGTCTGAGCCAAGGTGCCTTCGAAGATGCCTACAATTTAATGCGGCTCCTAGGAAAGTATAACCCATCTGCCGACCAACTATCGACAGGATTGTTATTGCGAGTGTTCGCTGATTACCAGGATCTTCGGCTACTGCGTACATCAGAGTTGGTAAGGGTAGCTAGACGGCAAGGGGAAATTCGGGTAGTCAAATGCCTCGACGCATGTAGGACTAAGATGAAGCGACCCGGACAGAATTTAAAGATAACACAGCGAGGAGGGTATGCGACGAGTTGTTGTTGGGACCATTTACCGAGGGCGAAATGTAGTTATCCTACACGAATGTTTCTATAGTATGTTACAGCCTAGAACACGACCGTCAAGCTCAGAACCACCACAATATCAAAATTAATATCAATTGAAACAGATGGTTCCGATTGAACATACCTTAGGCTACAAGGAGTTCCAGCTTGTGGTCTTCAGCAATAACGCCATTGTCCACTGCAAGGTTATTCTCGGAATTAGTGCCTCTCCGAGTGTAGTCGTTGACCGTATTCCTCTCCTCCTCGAGCATCTCCAATACCTGGAGGCGGGTGTAGCTCTTAGTGCGGTAGTTCAAACGTTCAAGCTCAAGTTCCAATGTCACGATCACGTGAAGTCTGAGGGCTCTAGATGGGCCCTTCGGTTCTGTGAGGCTCTCGTTTATGAACATTCTCCAACATGCCTGCAAACAGTGTCATCGATAATACTGATCCTTCAGCAACTAAAATAGATCTACAAAGGATTGAACTAGCAAATTCCAGAACATTACGTTGGTCCCTTGCTTCACCCAACCCGGGCGACACAGCAAGCATGGTCCAATCATTCCATCAATCGCTTCCAAAACCAATGAAAAACACCGTACAATCCCGGTATCAGACTCTGAGGAAGACTCTGATAGAGATTAATACGGATACGGTGTCAAAATGCTTGGCTTTCCAATTCGATTGAAACCTGTATTGCTCAGGTCGAGGAGGATATGGACTTGGAAGCGGGCACCCTCCAGAAATGTATCACCATTTTGTATGACAACACAGAACTGGATGTGCGTACAGCTTGCTGATATTGTATGTCATGTTGATACTGCTAAATCAATGGTGATCGATAGCCACGATCTACTGAGTTCAATATCTGGATATACTCACCCACTAGCCAATGTACATCGATGTGCATTTTAAATACTACCGCTGCGCGCGTATATCAGAAATCGAGTGGTTCTACTCGCTCGGGTACAAGATCCAACACTGGCCACCTACAACGGCAGACGATGCAGATGCCATTGACGACGAGCTTGTCCAGGGTGGCCCTCGAGATGTGCACGCGCAAAAAGGGTGGTAGTCCATATGTTGGGTTTACTATGATGACTCGAACTATGACAAAATTGGCGCCGTGTCAAGCGTGGAGAAGTAGGAAATACGATCCGTGATAGTCGGGGAGAATTCTTGATCGTAAAGAGCTTCCTGAGAAGATTCAACTATTTGAGCAGGCAGGTTGAGATGTGGAGGTCCGCAGCACGCTTGCTGCGAACATCTGCCGAAAGCTTCAACTCCAGCATCCTAATACTATCATCTCTGATACCTGCGAGTGAGTGCAGTACTTTGTACTCTATTATTGACAAACCTACTAGTTTGTCAACGAGAACCGCTAGCAACATCTACATTAGTGCATGGACGGGCAACGGATTAGCGAGGCTTGAGGATCATATCAGTGATTCTCATGAGTTGCGGAACAGAAGCAACATGACAGTCAATAAACTTACAATGGTCAGTTCAGACTCGTCCAAACGGGTCCACGGTCTTCTGAGACTGCCCGATCGAAAAATGGGTTTGGTCTTGCATTATACGTCGAACTATTGACCGAATGATTATCAGCCGTTCACCAAAGTTCAAGTTCAAACTTGAGAAGTTTGGGACTGAACGTTACCAGTCGCGTGCCAAGTGCGCAGATCAGTGCCAGGCTTGGCCAGGAATGTATACCCGACAAGGTGATCTGCCAACACGTAGTAAGTACTTCCATGATTCGGAAACGCGGGTTGTGCGGAATTCGAATTTTGCACTGGTTTTATCTAAGTGAATAACAGCAGATGATGATAAAAGTTCACACTCGATCTGTGGGCTTGACGCTTGCAAGTTTGAGCCTTAAGTCCTGTTGGTCGACGCTGGGTATGCTTGTCATCCATCCTTCAAGTCGTTGTGACATCTGCCTTGATCCCTATTCTACCTCCTCAGATCTTGCTACTTCTCCTTATACAATCAAGTGTGGTCACATCTTCTGTCTCGGGTGCGTCTAAATTTCTACTCCCGGCCAGCTTGCGTCAAGCAATAAAATTTGTCTCTCATCTCATATCCTCTTCAATCCCAGGTGCCTTCATTCTTTAAACACGAGCAGATGTCCTCTCTGCCGTGAATTTTTCAACCCAAATTGTGTCAAGAGGCTCCATGTCGGAGATCCATCCGAACGAGAAAATATTGAACGGGACGATGCTGAACAGGGTGTTATCCATGATCATGCTAATGTCCTTCTTCGTCGGATGTCTCTAATCTCAGGCGAAGGTGTGCCCGAAGTCGATGTCGTTGAAGTAGTTTCCGAAGTACAGGAATGGCTGCAGTCTCAACCGTACGACCCCAATTCTGTGAGTCCTTTTCACTCTGTAGACGCATCGCAAATGCAATATGCTTTCTGTCAGTATCTTACCCAGTTGTTATCAAATTTCTCATATGATCTTTAGCACATACCACTTCGAGCTGCCTTAGATTCCCTCCAGCGATACAAAGCCCTTCAACGTGAGAGCGAGCGTGAAAAAGCAGAATGTCGTCGCCTTCGTAACGAGCTTCGCAACAGCACACTAACCACAGAGCATGGCTCCAGAATATCTCGTGTTGTGGAAGACAGCCTGCTTGCTAGGATCGAGGAAGTAGAGACAGGACATGCCCTGTGAGTTGCTACTCCCAAGTAGCAAATATTTTCTAAATAATTTTTACGCAGAGAGGTGATAATCTGGTTCAGTGGCGTTTATGTTAGACTCAACATGCATGCGTATAGCTGTCGCGATTGCAATCTCAGTTGCAAAACCTCACCAATACCCGACCTCGATACCTCACCACTAATACCAATTCGCTTCCCCCTCAGCAAAATTCCTTACTTCGCGCCATAGATTTTAATACCCACATGCGAATGGGATATCCTAGTGAGTTTCTGTCCTCTGCTCTGTCATTGGCTGACACCCTGGATTTCAGTTATCTGCTCGTTGATTATTTTCTGCAGTATCATCGAGGTATGTGTACGTTTTATTTCTATTTCAGCATGGTGAAATAGTGACGCCCTTTGGTAGCTTTCAATCTCAGCCTGGCTCACGTCGCGTTTTGCTGCTTCCCACAACTACTTCAGTCTAGCTGAACGAGACCGCACGCATTTTCTATTGTTCACTTCGGCATGGACGATCGTATTATCCTGCCTCTACGTATTTTTCTTCTTTTATCTTCCGAGCAGTTTTTTGGCTAGTGTGGCATCTCACATCTTCTTGTACGTAGACTTCCTTTGACAGGACGGTCGATCTTTCTGATGAGCTCGCCGTAGCCTTTTTCCAACATGGGCTTTCTGGACCGCGAGCGCTACAAGTATAACTACAACTCTCAGTAGAGAGCTGAATCGCGAGTTAGTAACTTCTTCTTACTACTCATCACTCACCTCTTATCCTCTTAGTACCCAGAGCGTTTTCGCATATCCTGTTCAACTTAATGCACTACAAGGCTTTGCTTGGGTTACAGAGTATGTGTCATTGATATATGTCTATGATTTTCTTGTTCTCATTCTCGTTAGGGCTCTTGTAACTTTCGCACTACTAGCTGTGCTCATCCGTGGCATTCTCGTCACCCATCGAGTTTACGGAATGAGTAGGCCGCTGGTGGCTTGAGCGGGCTGTTGTCTCTTGCTTCGTGTTCCTCCATCCCGTGTTTTTACTAACCCGTTGAACGAATTATAACTTGACACGGTTATAACCGGTTAAGAGGTTAGTTAAATGGATGTACGATTTTGGGAGGGTTAGCAGGGTGAATGACTAGGAGTTAATTGGGTTCGTTGAGGTCGCTAAACTTATAATCATTATCATCAATCTCTCCAGTTCTCTTTGTGCCATCCCACCAAGACCGTATTGTTTTTCTAAGCTTTTAATTCAAACCAGTTATTGTCAAGATATGACTATCGACGTCACTCTCGTACGTACTCATCCTTTTCTTTTACATACGCAATCACTCTTCGATACATGCTTCAGACACGTTTTCCTTTGATTCTCCGTCTAAATCATCAGATTAAATACCTCTCCCCATCAAATAGTGTTCGGCAGTCTTTTGACCCAATGTGAAGTCTTCGTTCTCGTCCCTCATCCCTAGTCCGAGCCTCTTCAGATCTTCACAGTTATATCCTATTTACTTATAACCCCAACACAACTTATCTAGCTGACAACTACAAGTCTACAAGTATGGGTCATCGTATTGTTGTCAAGACCACTGCCTATTGACACTTCTATTATTTGCCTGACCGTCAAGCACATTCATATGGTGAAGTTCATAGGGATTCTTATGGTGAGCATTAATCGATAATCATTGATGTTCTGTACATTTGGTTCTTTCGCAATCGAATTCTTCTTCCGCAGGTGTTCCCTCGAAGCTAGAATCTGGATGTTATAGGGTTTCATCTCTAATGTACTAAGGTTTGTTCTCGATGTCGCTATAATTGGTACCGCGAACTTAGCTGTGACGTAATTGCATGTTTACACGTTGCCTCCCCTTGCGTTCTATGAATCCTACCGGCATAACCCTTGAATAACACCCTAGGCCTGACCAATGACATGTTGAGGATCGATCTAACCCATCGATACCAGCCTCGAGGCTTGCTCGAGAGTTAGACTATAATAACCTCCATATAAACGATATAGCCAGTGCGATCATTCTAATCATCTCACTTCGCTTCACAATGGCCAAAGGTAAAGGTAAAGGCAAAGGCAATCCATCGACTCAGAATACCGAAGCAACAGTTCCTGAAAGCTCAGTACGTGGCTTATGTGGATCACTCAATTTACTTCACTCCAAACACTGACATTGAATTCTTCGTCTAGCACCGACCCCGTGGCAGAGTTCGTCGGTTCCTGGAGAAGTTCAAGGACGGTATGAGATCGGTGAGTCTACGAGCATGCGTGATAAATGTCTTGGAATACGTGACTGAGATTGCAACAAGCGGTCGAACGATATCTCCAGCCGTAACCCAGCTCCCCCGAGTGTCTATCATGACGAATGTGCTTCATCGACCCCGAATATCGAAGTGAGTTCTCATATTTGTCATCCAGTCTCTGTGCTCTCTAATTTCTGGTCGTCGTGCAGGTTCAGCCGGCTCCGTCTGGTGTGCCAATAAAAGCTGATACCCAATCAGCACTTCAGGGTGCTGAAGAGGCTGCAAAGCACATGCATTCGCCTTCGGGACCTGCAATAACCGTGGCTTCTGTTGTTCAAGACGCACCAACAGATCCCGAAGCTGTTGACGGTGTCCAGGATACATATCTTAAATCCCTCAGGATATTCGACGATGTTATTGGGAAGATCGCGGATGTATGGACCATCCTCTCGATCGGAACGTAGCTAATTTAGTTTCGCAGCTACATCCATATGCAAAGATGGCATCGGGCGTGTTGTCTTGCTCAGCCAAAGTATGTTTTCATTTTCTCTCTCCCGATCTCCCACTATTACTCAGCAATCATTTGTGCAGATTATTCTAGCTCAAGCGCATCACGATAAAGCAGTACTCGAGCTTCTCAAGAAGATATGTGAAGTTTACAGCTTCATAACACAAGACGACATGGTTGACAAAATATCATCGATGCATGCTATCCTTGGAAAAATTTTCTTTGCAGACGCGTGAATGTGCCCATTTTATCAAGCATTATTCGGAGACCAAGAACTTTTGTGAGTTTTGACAAACCGTTGTGTTCTGTATTGTCTCAAGCTTCTACCATCATCTTAGGGAGCAGACTTGGAAAGAACGTTGTCTCAGAAACGGATGATACCATAAAAAAGTACAACGCTGTGTTCGACAGTCTCATGCAAACCTTCCGAAACCAGGTTGCTCGCGACGTAGCCATACGTGTCCACGACATAAGTACACACGTCCATGACATATCAATACACGTCCACCGTATGGGTAAGCGCTCGGACGTCCTTGTGACTTGTCATATGTTCATACCTTTTCAGAAGAAATATTGGACCTCGGCGGTATTACTTATGCAGAGGGCGCAGGACTGGATACCAGAAGAGAATGCCTTCAAGGGACGCGTATAGAAATCCTTTCCCAGATCACAGAATGGGTCAACAGCACGGGGGACAACATTCCATGCGTGTTGTGGCTATCTGGCCCTGCAGGCAAGGGCAAATCGGCCATCGCCCATACCATTGCTAAATGGGTCGAAGGCGTGGGAAGGCTCAGTTCGTGTTACTCTTTTGACCGCCAGCGAGAAGCAGATCGTCGGCATGAAAAGATATTTTCCACGATCGCGCGCGACCTGGTTGACCGTGACCCGGAGATGAGGCGGGCATTAGCAGATGCAGTTCAGGCTGCGAATTCTGTAAGGATCCAATATCCTCTGCGCCCCGACCATTGCTTCACAGAGAGACTTACGGACCTCGTGTCCCGTCAGCCACGTGACTCGAAGGATGCGAGGAAGCGTCACGCCTCGCATCTGAGTCACGCGGACACATCCCTTCTTTCCTTACACTCATTAGCTCACTGTCGCCAACATCCCGCTCACGTCTTAGTTCATCACACACGACATCCTTACCATCATCGTCATTTTGGCCCCGTTTTCTTCCGTTAATATTGCCTATTCCTACCTCCCCGTACCCAGAACGGTCAAAGCGTACCACGGGACTCTCGTCACTCCCTTGCTTACGAGCACTGTTCACCCAACACTCTCGTATTTTTCTTCGCATTCATTACCTCTACCCTGTCAGGATCGCCGCCACGCACTTTCCGTCTCTCATTTCACCGATTTATTCGGTATATTCATACCCGAGGACCCTTAGCGCCTTATACCTTAAAAAGCACCCCATGTACACTGACTGAATATAAGAACTCGTCGTCCCCCATTGAAGCATGCAGTCGTTCGTTATAGTCTAATATCTAGTCCTTACAGAAAGAATCACTCCTCACTGAAGCGCCTACTTCGTTCCGCTCATAGGCATACATTCCCCTTCGAGCTCGTGCCAGCCTTACAATTCGCTCAAGAAGACAGCGGATATTATCCAGCAGTGGCAGAAACTTCTTATCGAACCACTGAAGAGATCATCTAGGTCAACTGGGGAACCCATCGTGATCGTGATCGATGCACTAGACGAGAGCGGTGGAGTAGAAACGCGAAGAGACCTCCTTCGTATTCTAGCTGGCAAGCATCCAAACCCCGCCGTCGCCAAAATCACAGACCTTTCAGGCAATCTCCGCTTTATCGTCACTTCTCGTCCACTTGATGACATCAATAACGAGTTTTATGGTGTTCAGCATATTCGACAGGTGTCGATGGACGATATTCCACCAGCATCCGCAAAGCGCGACATCCGTGCTTATGTATCCAAGGAGCTGGAAGGGTCAGGTTTTCAGGACAGGCAGTTTTCAGTCCTCGCCGAGAGAGCTGATGGTCTTTTTGAGTGGGCGCGTCTCGCTTGCGGATACATCAAGAAGTCCCATGCTGGGCTATCTCGACAGGATTGCTACAACGCTGTGGTGTCACGCGATCCTGCTGAAAGAAGTACATTGTTGGATAGCATGTATGAGCTCATTTTAACAGATCTCATACCCAGCGATACTTCTCCGCAATCGCAGAAACTGCGTTCAACTGCACTAGCGAGATTTCGCTCCGTGATGGGACAAATACTAGGCATGGCCGAACCCCTTCCTTTAACTTCTCTGAACGCTATGAGGCGCCATTTTCCAATGCGGGAGGACCATTTTGACGTGGAGCTTGTAGTAAACAGCATGGGTTCTCTCCTCAGCGGTACCGCTAACGCGGATTCTCCAATCGGACCCCTTCATGCATCCTTCCGTGATTTCCTGACGGACAAACCATCCAGCAAAGAGTTTTTCATTGACCTGTCAAAGGTGCAACGCGACCTTGCATTCGCATCACTTCGAGTGATGGAACACGGTCTCCGTTTTAATATCTGTGATTTAAAGTCATCGTATCTGCCTAATAGCGAGGATCCTGGGCTGCAAGAACGAGTCCATAAATGCATCCCCTCACATTTATCATATTCCTCTCGATTTTGGATTTCACATGTACGACCTACAGACTTTGACAAGGAGCTCGCGAAAGAAGTAAAATTGTTGTTCGACCACGAGCGGCTGTTTTTCTGGCTCGAGTTACTTGCATTGATCAATGCGCTCAGCGGTGCAGTTCGTGCCCTTCCATTCATTCCCCAGTGGTTAAAGGTGAGTCTATTTCTACTGAGTGCCGGATGGGGCGCGCTCACACACAACCACAAGGGCCGTTCCGAATTCAAAGATGTCTCGTTGACTGCAATGAATGTACAGAGGTTCATTCAAGTCTTCGGCAGTGCGATTTTACACAGCACACCACATCTGTATGTATCAGCACTCCCATTCTCACCTGCCAATTCTCCGCTATCGAAAAAGTTTTCTGCGCGGTTTTCGAATACTCTTTGTGTGGCATTCGGACGTGCTATGAACTGGCCAGCTGTTCAGACAGTCCTCAGGGGGCACACTAATTCAGTTTGGTTGGTCTCGTTCTCGCCAGACGGCACTCGCATCGTCAGTGGTTCGGATGATAGCACTGTTCGGCTGTGGGATGCAGGGACAGGGGAGCCAGTTGGTGAGCCCTTACGGGGGCACACTGGTTCAGTTAACTCGGTCAAATTCTCGCTGGACGGCACTCGCATTGTCACTGGTTCGCAAGATAGGACTGCTCGGCTATGGGATACAGGGACGGGGGAGCCAGTCGGTGAGCCCTTGTGGGGGCACACTGATTCAGTTTTGTCGGTCACGTTCTCGCCGGACGGCACACGCATCATCACTGGTTCAAAGGATGGCACTGCTTGGCTATGGGATGCAGGGACGGGGGAGCCAGTCAGTGAGCCCTTGCGGGGCCACACCCATTCAGTTAAATCGGTCTCGTTCTCGCCTGATGGCACTCGCATCATCAGTGGTTCGGAAGATAGCACTGTTCGGCTGTGGGATGCAGGGACGGGAAAGCCAGTCTGTGGGCCCTTGCGGGGCCACACCCATTCAGTTAACTCTGTCTCGTTCTCGCCGGACGGCTTTCGCATTGTCACTGGTTCTTCGGACAGCACTGTTCGGTTGTGGGATGTATGGACGGGGGAGCCAGTAGATGAGCCCTTGTGGGGGCACACTGATTCAGTTTTGTCGGTCTCATTCTCGCCGGACGGCACTCGCATTGTCACTGGTTCAAAGGATAGCACTGTTCGGCTGTGGGATGCATGGACGGGGGAGCCAGTAGATGAGCCCTTGCGGAGGCACACTGATTCAGTTTTGTCAGTCTCATTCTCGCCGGACGGCACTCGCATTGTCACTGGTTCAAAGGATAGCACTGTAAGGCTGGTGGCGAGTTCGGCAGGAAATTGTGAACGAAAAGAGATATAAACGAGGCGTGTTAACCGGTAACACGAAAGCAGGAGGTACTAGGACTAGAGAAGAGGACTTTTTCGAGAGGCTTTCGGTCTGACTTGGAGCGGGGATCTCACTGTAGGATTCGCTGTGCTGCTCTATGCTCTCCTAGATACAAGAATGTACGTGCACTACTTATAGTGAGAACGGTAAGGGCCGAACAAGGTGGCGTCGCACTTGAAGGGGTAGATAAGAGCAGAAAAATAAAGAGGGTACGAAGATTGAATGAGTGGCGATATGAATGACGAGAGTTGCATAGCATGTAGCATGTGGTCAGTCTCGAACGTTCTTGGTTTGAAGCGTGGTACACGCATAGAGCACGTGCGGTCCTTACAGCACTGTTCGGCTGTGGGATGCAGGAACAAGGCAACCATCCCAGTGTGCCGAGTCAGATCCTTCGGTATCCTCAGATGAACATTGTACGATCAATGCCATGACATTGAACACTTGGAACAATCACTTCATTCGCTTCTCATCCAACTCTTCCCATGCACTCTGCAATGCCTCTGAACTAAGGCAGAAAGCATCCCATGATGATGACCGCAGTCGGACCCCCTTTTTACTGGATAGTGCTGATGGATGGGTGATAGGGCCCAAGTGTCAGCTGTTATTCTGGGTACCACCTGCTTCTCGAAACCGATTCTATAACCCCGCAACTACATTAGTGATACCCAGAGGATGTCCTGAGCTTGATTTGAGCCACATGGCACATGGACAACACTGGATAAAATGCCGAAAAGAGTGAGTCTCAAATGTCCGCTCCTCGCGCCTGCTAAAACCAATTCTTGTAGGCCTTAGTACCTACGATGACCACAAAAATGAATCCATTATGGACATTTCAAATATAATTTATGTGTGACCGAGTGTACAACGGAATACACTTCGTATTCTACTCAGCCATCTACGTCATGCATTGTCATTATAGCTGATATATAGTGCTCTCCATTCCTCCCCGCCTACTAAGTACTCATTACCAAAGTTAGATCTTATGTACGAGCAATATAAAATATGGTTAGTTTTTTGCAGTTGGCAAAATAATATCATGTCAGATCCCAGGGCCAGACTCTACACGGCTACAGATAGCCTACAATGTTAACTGCTATGATTTACTTCATATACATTTATTCGAGGAAAAAATGACTTTATATATGTATATGGTGTTTACAGGTCCAGTACTTGAATACTAGATGTCGAAAGGTGGCGCCGTTATCTGATGGTTATTGTGTGAAAACTTGCCCACATCCCCAACCCCCACCAAAATTACCTGAAACTCAATGTGCTCTGTGGGAGCCTCGAGGCTATGCTGGGTTTGAATGTTGCACGGCCGGTTCTATAAGAGCATCTACCGGCAGGTAATGATAAAACCCCACGCTCGGGATTAAGCAGTCCTGTTGGCCAATTTTCTTATGAACTAACAGGTATGCTTATCGTCCATCCTTCGAGTTGTTGTGACATCTGCCTTGATCCCTATTCTACCTCGTCAGATCTCGCTACTTCTCCGCATGCAATCGGGTGTGGCCACATTTTCTGTCTCGGGTGAGTTTCAGTTTCTACTCCTTGGCAGCTTGCGTCAGGCAATAATATCCGTCTTTCATTCTACCTTCTCTTCCAGGTGCCTTCACTCCTTGAACACGAGCACATGTCCCCTCTGCCGCGAGCTTTTCGACCTAAATTGTGTCAAGAAACTCCACGTCGGAAATCCACCCGAACGAGAAAACACTGAACAGGATGTTGTCCATGATCATGCTGAATTGCTTCTTCATCGGATATCTCTAGTCTCATATGAAGGTGTGCCCGAGATCGACGTTGTTGAAGTCATCTCCGAAGTGCAGGAATGGCTGCTGTCTCAACCGGGTGACCCTTTTTCTGTGAGTCTTTTTCGCTCTTGCATCGGACATGATGTATACCGAATCTGCCGATGCTTGCTGTCAGTACTTTATCCAGTTCTTATCAAATTTCTCATACGCGGCATTTTTAGCACATACCACTTCGAGCTGCCTTGGACTCCCTTCAGCGATACAAAGCCCTTCAATATGAGAATGAGCTTGAAAAAGCCCAATGTCGTCGCCTTCGTGACCAGCTTCGCGACAGCAAACTAACCACAGACCATGAATCCAGAACATCTCGTGCTGTGGAGGGCAGTCTTATTAGGATGGAGGAAATAGAGATCGAACGTGCCCTGTGAGTTTCTATTTGTAAGTAACGAATATCTTACTGATCACTGACCTTGACTTCAGAGCATCTCGTGATGTGGAAGACAATCTCGCTAGGATCGAGGAAATAGATATTGAACATGCCCTGTGAGTTGCTACTCGTAGCAAGTTACAAATATTTTTTAAATAACTTTTCCGCAGAGAGGTGATCATTTGGTTCAGCGGCGTTTATGTTGGTCTTGACTTACATCCACATAGCTGTCGCAATTGCAATCTCAGTTACAAAACCTTGATGATTCCCAACACTACATCACTCCAGACTCGCCAGAGGAATGGTTGATTGATTTTTGAGTCGCCGTGAGAAGCTATGGTCGATTTTACATACGAGAGGAAAGTTATCAAAGCGTGAATTGTTGAAGGTGCAGGTATGAGCAAGAATTACCACAAAAAGTGTACTAATTAGCCCTACTCAATCTGCAGTTTATTCTGTCCAGTGTATTTCTGAGCAATATATGGTTTGATGGAAAATTAATGTGCCTCGCTTTCTTTTCACAGATCATTCAAAACGGGCGTTGTGGAGCTACTGGGCGGCCGACAGTCCTATTTGGCAGTCCTTTTTGAATGAAGAGTCCGTTGGCCTCAGTGCGAACAAGTGCACAGTTGTCGCGCTAGTATGTTGCTAGTATGCAGGCCATGTACACAACTGGTTGCGTCATTGGACAAGAATGAAATATGAAGTCATGTGATTCCGATTTATAGCATAGAGGGTCTGACCCCTATATAAATTTCGCTCTCTCACCATAACCATCACACTCGGGCTTGTCATGAAGGATACTCTCAGACCTTTCAAAAAAACTCTGACGTTAGAAGGTCATAACTTACTCTGCTCAACTATCTCAAAGTTCATGCCATTATTGCTTTCGCCGCTAAAACTCACAAGACTCAGCTATGTGTTGAGACCCTTCATCTTCATCCTCTTTCGCCTATGCTGTTTCATCATGCTGTTCCGACCAATACTCAATCATATCATATTGCACAAGCTCGGTCAAGTATTTAAATGGGCGCTGTTTTTTAACTCGCCCCAATATCTCATGGCCCTGTTCAAAATCCTCATCCTGGCGCTCGTGACCGTTGTCATGTACAATCCCGGTGCTACAGTAAAATTTATCGCTTTCATATACGCCATTTCAATTGTTATTACACGACTGACTCTGCGTTTTTTCTTTCGTGCAGGTTTGTTGACGTTCAAACTCATCGTCCTGCTTGCACGATTCGCGTGGCGCATTTTTCTACGGAAATTGGAATATGTATGGCACAGATCGAATCGTTTTAGACGTCCGTGGACGATGGGTGTAGAACGTGTCTCGTGTGTTGATGTATAAAGTGTACACAAACGGTTCATTCATTTTCCATGTTTCAGATGAGTTCGCTGGTTCTACTAGTCAGTCAAAGTTGGACACAATGCGCGATCATACGCGCACTGTCAGCATGTCAACAGTGTGCCTTAGCTGCCGTGATCGAGGTTGATTCCAAGGCAATTTCTTGGGGCATGGCTATTCTGTCATCGCCTTGTCAGTATTTGGCCTGTGGCACTCTGTAAGGTCAATCCTGATAGCACACACATTCTCCAACGAGTACATTGACATTACGACGGCTCTTCATGGCGTCCAGTGAAAAGCTGTAAAATAGGCCGACGTAACACAAGGCAGTCAACAAGCGCAAGACCGAATCCTCCTACGAGGAACTATTTGAAAGGCACATAGTGAACCCAACACGTCGAAATCTCAGTATTCCACGAGAGACGGATTCGTGCCAATATGTGGGCACATTCTAAAATGTGCTTATCAGACCTCAACATGTCAGCAGGGGAGATGGCGAAATTTTAGTCACCAGGTGAGGGGAAGAATGTAATCTGCAGTGTGCACCAAGACTGCAAGAGCTAGATGCTATTTCTGGTGCCACCGATTCACATTCTAAAAATAGGTACATGAACAGGTCAACCGACTAAAAACCATCATCATCCATTTCCTCCTCTTCGCCTTCCCCCTGATTGCTTGACTCATAATTCTCAAAACCGTCATATTCATCGTATTCGGAGTCATCAGATGAGTTGTTACAACCTCTCGTCTCTTCTAGTCGCTGCTGGGCACCTTTCTGCTCTTTTTGCGCATCTCTGGTGAGTCGCAGGCCACATGCATTGCGTATCCCCCGCCCGACCCATCTGTCGCTCAGCCCTTCAAGCATTAAATCACGAGGCTCCACGTCAATTTCATCGTCAGCGCATGCAACCTTATATGAAAGGCCAACAGCAGCGAAAAGCAAACGTACACCCCTTACGAGCGATCGTCGGTATAAGAGCATGGCCTCTGCATCGGTGGCAGCAGGTCTCTCCAATTCTCCGAACAACGTTTCATAGACATCCACAACTCCTTCCTCGTACAAACCTACTTTTCCACACTCGACACGGCGCCAGTTTTTGCCATAGTTTCCATTCGAGTCGTCATAATAACCCCAGCATATGGACTGCCACCCATTGTGCGCGTGCACATCTTGGGGCCCGCCCTGGCCAAGCTCTTCGTCAATGGCATCTGCACCACCCGCCGTCGTAGGTGGCCGGCGTTGAATCTTGTAGCCGAGCGAGTAGAACCACTCGATCTCTGACATACGCGCGCGGCAGTAGTATTTGAAATGCACGTCGATGTACATCGGCGTAGTAGGTGAGTATATCCGGACGTTGGACTCAGTAGATCGTGGCTATTGATCACCATTGATTTAGTAATGTCATCCATAACATACAGTATCAGCAAGCTGTACGCACATCCTCTTCGTCAAGTTCTGTGTTGTCATATAGAATGGTGATACATTTCTGGAGGGTGCCCGCCTCCAAGTCCATCTCCTCTTCGATCTGAGCAATACAAGTTTTGATCGAATTGGAAAGCCAAACATCATCTGGTTCGACACCGTACCCATACTCATCTTCATCAAAGTCTTCCTCAGAGTCTGATACCGGGATTGTACGGTGTTTTTCATTGGTTCGGAGACGATTGATGGAATAGTTGGTCCATGCTCGCTGCGTTGCTCGGGTTGGGTGAAGCAAGGGACCAAAGTGAAATTCTGCCAGTTCAAGCCCCTGTAGATCGGTTTTAGTTGCTAAAGGATCGGTATTATCGATGGCACTGTTTGCAGGCATGTTGGAGAACAAGAAACAAGAGCCTCGCAGAATAGTTTACTAGTACTAGTTGAGTGTTCGGATCCATGTCGGAGCAGAACCGAAGGGCCCGCGTGCCAAGAAGGCCTCAAGACTTCACGTGATCGTGACATAGACCGGAACTTCTAGCAACAAATGTTCAACTTCGAACTTCGAATTTATCACCGCAGTAAGAACTACAATTGTCTGTTATACATGCTTGTCATATCTTCCTCTCTTCCAGACCGTCATAATTGTCTCTGAGCGTCCAGATTATCCCCCTCTGCCTATTGTGGAGAGACGTGTCAATGATGGGTGAAGAATCCATCTCTGACATATCCCTTTTCGGGGTCCCTATTTCGTCAAGTTCAGCCTGAACAAAGATACGTTTAAGATGGCACATACCGTCTGACATTAGATGTCTCTTTTCATTGTATGTTCTGCGACACCTGTGCCAGGCTGTGCGTTTGACGTGTCCATCGAGATGCTCATCGATTTCCGATGCAACTTTTGTAGTAACAGGATCTTGGTGTCTAGGAAAGCTTCCTCCACCTCCAGGTTTTGGAGTTGCTCAAGAAGGAGAGGAATACGATCAACGACTGTAGACGCGAGCTCGCTAAGCGGGATGCAAGAGAGGCTGTTTTTGGATTGCTGCATGGCTACGGCAACACTAGTCACTGGTGGCGAAAATAGAGAGGAGATAATACCGAGAATAACCTTGCAGTGAACAGTGGCGTTGTTGGTGAAGACCGTAAGCTGGAACTCCTTATAAATCGAGGTATGTTCAATCGGAACCATCGGTTTCGATTGATATTGATTTCGATATTGTGGGGATTCTGAATCTGACAGTCGCATTCCAAGCTGTGACGTAATCTTGAGACAGCATTCTTGTAGGATAACTACATTTCGCTCTCGGTAAATGGGCCCGATAACAACTCGTCCCGTGCTCTCCTCGCTGCATCATCATTAAACTCTATCCGGATTGTTTCATCTCTAGCCCTACATGCGTCGAGACCTTCGACCACCCGGATTTCTCCTTGTCGTCTAGCCTTCTTTACGAGCTCTGATGTACGCAGTAGCCGAAGATCCTGGTAATCAGTGAACACTCGCAATAATATCTCTGTTGACGGCTGTTCGGCAGATGGGTTATACTTCCCGAGGAGCCGCATTAAATGGTAGATGTCTTCGAGGGCTTGATTTGCACCTTGGCCCAGATGCTAAATACGATTATAGCGCTGTGGAAGTCAATGATGACATCACGTACCGGAGTGCTGAGGTGAGCTGCGTCGCCCAGAAGAACAATTCTTCCCTTGAACCATGACTTAAGCTCAGGCCGATCATAGAGGCCATACTGGAAGCCGTCCATCTTGAGTACTTGCAAGCGTGTTACGAGGGAACTCACCTTCACGATATTCTGGCCGGTCCTTACCAAATCTCCGGCCCCAAACCCCCAAGCAGAGAGAGGCCCATTTCGAATTTCGTTCTGCTGCTCTGCGTTCTGTGTTCTCCAATCCTCCTTGGCCTCAGCTCCCCGAGTTGTGATGCTGATTTTCAAAATTATCAAACCTTGAACAGATAATTTAGGTGTACTTACGCCCATGAATACTTGTCCTTCGTGATAGGATAAGCAATCATATGACGACCATCCCCATAATTATTCACATTTGCAGGGCTCCCCTGATAGATAGGCGGCGTAGGAGACACTCCACCGATCTGCAAATCACTTGAATATCAGCCCCCACACCAGGACGGTCACCAACGTGGGCTCACCCGCACCATTCCCGTAAATTCGGCCTTCTCATTCCCAAAGAGCGCAATCCTTGTATCGCTGTGCAACCCATCACAGCCTACGACAAAACTTCCCATATCCTTAGTACCATTCGCGAACGTGACTTCCACTGCATCGTCGCTTTGCTCGAACTCAATCGCTTGGCAGCCCCACTTGATCTCGACGCCATGCTTCTCAGCCGTGTCGACCAAAAGCTGTCGAAACTCTGGGCGCCTGACTCCCATAATAGGGAAGCCAAATTGTTCTCGCATCGTAGCCGGTGAACTGTCGTCATCAACGAGGATATCCTCCACTCCATCCAAGCAGGAACAGTGAATAAGTCTATCCGGAGAATGGCCAGGTATCTTTTCCAGGAAATCTGGAATGAGTGATAGGACACGCATACCGTTGGGCTGCAGCCTGTGTTTAGCATTTAGTACTGGTGGAAGAGGAGGAGCGTAGGTGTTTACGTGACACCGAGTCCACCTTCCCCCAGGCCGGGAAGCCTCTCGTATATGATGGGGTCGTAGCCTTTCATCTTCAAGAAAATTGCAAGCACGGGACCAGCAATTCCAGCACCCACTATTATGACCCTGGTGTTCGTCATCTGGGAAGGCATTCGGTATCGATGGTCAGCTGCCTTTTCTGTTGGCCAAGTGAAAGGATTGGATTGGTACTTGATAGTTCGTGTCAGACCGGGTCGTGAACACCGTTGATCGTAGTAGGCATAGTGGCGGCCCGCCCATACCACACGTGAGTTCGATTCGAGGCGTGTTGACACAACTTCGGAGCCGCACTACCAATTTCCTTGTACAGTCTCCTAACGCTCGGACAGCCCATAAGGCACCGCGTTTTAACAATTCTAGTTGTTTGTTGTGGCATATAAACAAAGAAATTCCTTCTCCCCAAGAGGTGTGCAAATTTGCAATATATGACATACACCTGTCGCAACTTCGGAGCCCCCACCCCTCTGTCACAGTGACAATAGCGCCAATATATCCATACAGTAGACATGCTCATAATGCATAGCGTAACAATGCATAAATCTCAATGCATGGACTTTTCAGGATCCCGACGATGTTCCTATGTAATTGTATACATATTGCATATTGCATAATACATGACCTCGGCTTGCATGCATTATGAAGTGCGAAATTAATAGGGTGGGACACAATGTGCTGCATAAATGTATTGTTCCGCTTGTGTGGCATTGTTTCTTGGAACTATGTATAGAAGCTAGTGAGCAATTACAACAGTATCATACACAAAAATGTCCCTTAACTCGAAGTGTAAACTCCGCGATAAGCCCACAGCATGCAACCGACCTGCGAAAAAGCAGAAAGTTATCACAAAGGACACTGCTCGAACTTCGGCTCTTTCACCTGAATGCTCTTTTCGTCAAAATCTTACTCTCTCAGATTGGATGACAGTCTATTCATTCATTGACTCTCATCCTAATGTCACACAAGCCAATTACTAACTCTTGATGAACTCCTGGACCCTGCTGAGGAAAGTGATATGGGGGAATTTCCCACATTCGAAGGTGGTGACACACCGGCAGTTTCGGAGTTTTCCCTCAGGCAAGATTTGAATTGAAGTGTGATGAATAAATTAGCAATTCTCACTTCCAATTTTGACACCAGAAGATTGTCATATTTTGATGTGTGATACAATGACAAAGTGAAATAACACATTTTGATACAGATTTTGAGCCTCATAAAATGTATAAAATACTTGAAATTTTTTCAATATGAACAATGATGGAACAAATATGACGTTTTGTAATCCAATTTTGTCCAATAGTAAATGCAACATTTTGCCTGCTGAAAAATCTTTTGCAAAATATTATGTAATGAAAAACATTTTCTCACCTCAGGGAAATTCAAATTTTGCCTATGGCAAAATGTGAATAGAAAATATTGAATTTTAGCAAGCGTAAAATAATATGGGCGCTGGTTGGGCATTCAGTGGGTATTCACTGTGCAATGGGACAGATTTACTAGTATAATGACCAGCAAACTTCTCACAGTGTGCGAGCCTGGCACAGAATAATCTAGGGTTAGGAATACACTGATCAAGCTCAAGGGCAAAGTTTTGTGGTAATGACATCCGCAATGGCAAGTTCCCTGACCATCATAGTTGTGCATCAACTACAATATGTACTAGGGTCTTTGGAACTATGCATATCAAACTGTGCAAGACAATCTAGAGCATAGTATGCAGACTCAGCCACACACTCTGCGCCCCCATCAACTCCCCCCCATTAATGTCGCATCATGACAAATGCCTCCTTGCTCTAATGGTGGCAGATAATTGTGAGGTACTGGTCTGGCTATGGCAGGAGCTGAATGACATCAAGTGCCTCCTAGATTTAGAGCATATCTTAAACACAGCATTTGCTTGTATTATCCATATTCAAGGTTTTTCACAGGCTTACCTGAGACTGGATGATGACAATATGATGCAATGTTATGGACAGAGTGCTGCCTCACTGTGATGGTGCTAGTGTTGATGCTGAGATGGGGGTGTTCACCGGGCATTGCTATAAGTTGGTCACGATGCACTTGCAGTACCAAATCATGCAAATTCACAAGCCATGGATGGTTAAGGTACACCAAGAATGATTGATTTGAAAAGTGAGCACAAAGCAAATATGGGGGTAGACTGCAGGCAATGACAAACCTAGAGTAAGGAACATCTGGTGAGGCTCTTATCTCATCTCTGTTACCAGGCGTTGTGACAGTCTAGCTGGCGCTAGCCTTGCATGAGTCCATTTCCATTATTTGTCTAGCTCCTATACTGAATAGCACGACCACCCCTAACCCTAGCACCATTGATATATATAGTTACCGAGGTTACCATGCCCTTGCCAGACTACCGTACTGCGGTACTGAGACACATTTCCATGAGCCGATGCCCACCGAATGCCCATGCCATGACCAACTAGTTCCATTTGGTGCATAGTACATTCCCATTTACCGCTGCTGATCCCATGGCAAGCTTTATTACATGTAGAACATGTGCCGCAGCACATGCAGCACTATTACATATTGCTAGGGCTAAGTCTTGCATGCTCGCTACTACTCTTGCCTATCAATTCCGCGTACTTATGATGTATGATAAAAAGACTGATGACTTATCCTCCATTTGATACTCCCCTTCTACCATACAACGGTAGGAATAGTCACTTACAATCATTTTTATACCATATCATTCATTCAACAGGATTCCCATACTGCTACCACTATTGCTATATGCAAATATATTTTCTTTGAATTCCAAATATCTTTGAAGGATCCTTTTATGTTCCTCACTCTCAACGCTTCCCTTACCGCAACCTTTGCTAAGCACCGGTATCATCGGTTACATCACTATCACGCTTTCACTCATTGCTGACCCCTGGCATACTGCGCTATCACGAATAATGACATACACTTTCACCATGCTTGTCATTAATGGCCCTCACGGCATCATCGGCATCACCAGTACTAATGGTATCTACCTTTCATGTGGTGCTTAGCATCGGCATCCACAGAAAACACAGCGCTATCAGTGGCAATGCTACCACTAGCCTCGGGAACACTTTATAGGAGTATCACATGTCCTATAGCAGCACTTGATGAAGTATATTCACCTGTTGCCCCTCGGGTCGAATGTTCTTGCACTGCAAGGATAGCAGCTAGGCAAGCACTCGACATATACTATTCTAGGTGGTAGTTTGCTATCAGCCTAGCTAGATTGTAGTCTTTACAGCGTGTCCTCCCGACACCAAAAATAATGAGTTATAGTGCCTGGCATGTACGTAGCCGGATGTGAGGGAGATGATGCTTTGCATGTGTTCCTTGATAGATAAAACTAAAGGTCATGTCAAAGTAGTGAGTACATGGAAGTAATGACAGTTGGCACTTACAGGATGAATTGCACTTTGGATGTAGATGG
>MU173047.1:91149-123883 GCA_016695475.1 Suillus decipiens | reverse complement strand
CGGTAACACACTGCGATATATGCCACCGCACGAACTCAGGTGATGGCATCCAGGAAAATGAAAGCAGAACTTCGAAGTTCCAAAAAATCAAAGGTGAGAAGGCACTATCTGGGTGTCACCAACCATATATCTGATCTATCATCATGAGCAGAAACCCTCTGAAACCAAGCGGTCCCGGGATGATGGTGTGATCCAGCTTCTGGATGGCACTATAGCCGTCATCGACACTGCGAAAGGCGTTGTTTCTATTCTGCTAGCGCGAGGGATCCTCGAAACAATTGCAAACATTTTGACTGTTGTGAAGGTGCGTTGGCCTCACTTTCAGAAAGATCGGTGAAGCCCTACATCTACATACAGACAGTAATCAAGAACAAGTCTGATTTCCAGGCCATAGCCAACAAGTGCAAGACTATTGGGGAGAGACTTAAAAGTGCGACCAAGGATGCTACTGCAGATGATCTACCAGAATACTTGGGGCGTGCATTGTTCAGGCTTAAGGAGTAAGCTAAACCGATTTCGCCATTGCCAGATTCTGCTGACACTGTGCAGATTGGTCAACAACATCAACAGTGACATAGCATCAAAGAAGGAGAAAGGATTTTTCAGCAGGGTCAGTACGGTCACGATTGATCGCGACAGAATTGCCAAATGGGAAAAGGACTTGGATTCTTCCCTCCTATTTTTCATTGTATGTCTGTAACTTCAGCTCGACTTCACTGCTGAATGGTGTTTCAAGGTTGAAGTGAGTGCAGGCATGGCGGCTGAGATGAAGTCTGTAAAGGAGTTGAAATCCATCGCGGGTAATGTTCCTAGTATAAAAGCCCCAAAGTACATTATTATTTCCGGCGAGTTGTGCATGACCTCTAAATGCAACTATGAATGAGAACATGCCTCCATCACGACCTGCCATGCTGCATGGTTATGATGGTCTTGTGGCAGAGTTGACAAACCTTGTCATTAACAAGAAGCATCTGGTGTTGATCGGGCCTGGGGGAATGGGAAAGAGCTCTGTGGCCAAAGCCATTATTAATGAACAGTCCATCAAAGACAAATTTGCTGATAGGCACTTCTTCGTAACTTACGATGGGCTGGATCCCTCAGCCATCACATTCGAAACATTTATGATGCGTTTCGTGGAAGCCCTTGGCATAGATATTGCCGGCGTTGATCCCCTGTGCCAGATTTCTTCATTTCTTCGTTCTGCCAACACCCTCGTTGTCCTTGATAATGCTGAGACCTTCGAAGAGGCCAGCCAATTGTCGGCATCCAAAGACATACTGGCAGCCATCGCTGAGATAGCTAATATCGATGGCATCCTTCTGGTTCTCACATCACGCAGTAGAAGGAATGCATCAAATATGCGATGCACTACCAAGAATATTCCACCACTAGACTTGAACTCTGCTCGAGCAGTGTTCTTTGAAATTTATAAGCACCCCAGTTGTAGTGGAGCTGAAGAAAACATAAATGGCCTGCTTGAGGAGTTAGGTTTTCATCCCCTTTCAATCAATATACTCGCAAATGCTGTGGAACAAAATTGCTGGTCTCCATGATGGAACACTCTATGCAGCAAGGTGCTGGAAGGTGGTAAGGGGAAGCTGCACAAATTTTCTGACACCATGCAGCTGTTGCTCAGCTCACCATCAGTCCAGGATCTTGACAAGGATGGTCTCCATGTTTTAGCTATCATTGCAAACTTGCCCCAGGGTCTCAATGAAGACATGGCTAGTCATTTGTTGCCATCACTTCTGCAAGTCGACCATATATGCGATGTTCTCTGCATGCAATCACTTGTTTATTGTCAAGACAAGTTCCTCAAGATGCTTGCCCCCATTTGGCATTATGTGCAAGATTCATTGCAAGCACCTGACATGTGTTTGCAAGAGATACATACCTTCTACTATCACACTGTTGCCTCCTGTTTGAAAGAGTGTGATTGGTATGCTAACATCATTATCTCAGATCACCCGAACATCGAGGATGTGGTTGCCTTCAACCTTGCTAATATCCAGGATGACACAGAAGAGACCTATGTTGCTTGCTGGCAATTTTTGGAACGTTTGACATGGCATCTACCTTGCCTGACTACTCTTACCCCTGCTATTTCTAATATCATTGCAAACTCTTCCATGTAGATGCTGAAAGCACTCTGCTTGTCAAATCTTGTGCGACTCCACAACATACTTTGGCATCCCAGTGGAGTTGAAATGCTATGCCTGCCCTTTGACCACCACCTCATCATCACTCTGGGTGACTGCAAGCTCCACAGAGGCTCCCCAAAGTGGAAAGAAGATTGTAGAAAAGATGCAGGGGCCCATCACTCACAGAAGAGGGGGAAAGTCTCAATGCACATGAAGTCCCAGTGCTACTGGTGGCTCAGACCACACCAAGATTCAGATCCAATGGCTTTCTGCACCCTCCTGCACCCAGAAAGTCATTGACCACCTCTGTGACCACCAAGCCAACTGCTGAATATTATTCTACTCTGATGGGAAGCAGTCACACACTGAAGGTGACTGCCCCTTGGGCAAAGACAAGGTTTCAGTGTGTGCTGTGATTGCAAAATATGTCTTTGAGGACAACACTAAATAGTGGACCACTATGTGAGTGCACCAGACAAGTGTTGAGATTCAATGAACAATTACATAAATAGGTATGTTTTCCTTGTCATTGTCATATGTCATATATTTGATCTCAGATCTGATCTGATCTGATCTGATTGATCCTGCTTGTTAAGACCATACTCAATAGGCGAGAGATCTGAAGGGCTTTGGCCTCAGTTCATACACTGTGCCCCTTTCCTAAGTACTACCCTTTATTTCAGAGGAGTAACCTACATCTGAGGATCTGGAAGTGCTTGTGTAGTGGATCCAAAGGTATTGGATATGGTATGTCCAAAGTATATCTGAAACATATGGATGGAAAGAGTATGTCTGGAGGGTATCTGGAGCGCACAGATGGATTCAAGGTATAAGGCTAGCAGCGGACGAGGTCCATACTAGAAACTAACGGATATAGACTACTGGAGGTAGAGTCGGAAGTGCAGACTATAGGAATCAATCCTAAGTCTCGGAAGATACTTAGAGCTGGAAGAGGATCAGGTTCAGATGAATGGAATGAGCAGAATCTAATATGGATATTCGAACTAAGGTTCTCTAGAGTTGTACATGTAGTTTATATACTGTAGGTAGATAGTACAGATGTTACAAACTGGGATGGTTCTGAACACAACTGCCGCAAATAAGCACTGTCAGGAGTTGTGGTTTCGTAGCGCCAGCCGGATGAAGGCCTGATGCAGTTCAAGGTAAACGACGTAGACAGTCAAGTGCCTGGGAGGACTGGACTGGCTGAGTCGAATACATTCTACAACGATGAAGGTAGGTCTGAGTAGGGTTACATGGAACTAGCTGAGTCGAGGCAAGGTAAGCTCGCTTTAGACTAAGACTTAGGTGTGCTAAGCTTAGATACGATCTTAGACGACTAAGGATTGGGGGTCCTTAGCGAGGAGGAATCCAGGTAAAACCCAGTAAGATTAGAATAGGGAACTACAGTGTGTCTACACGGGTTTATATATGTAAGTATAACCATACTTCAGGGCAGGTGCGTTAGACACATAAGGGTTGTGTATCCAAAGAAGGAAGGCAACTAAGTACAACATGTTGAACGTATATGGAAGACGAGTCAAGAGGAGTCATATATGAACGTATGGTCAAGTGACTGTGGGTGAAAGTGATATACAAAGAATGAGGTAAGCATAAGGAAGATAGACATAGAAAGAGAGGGAAGTACAGTGATTGTAACAATGGATAATCAGTGAGTCTGGAACTGGAGGGCTATACACAAAGTATAATGGAAGTCTATTAGTAAATGCGCAGCAGATCAGCAAATGTGAGTCAGATATGAAACACAGGTAATGGATCAGTAAGCAGGACAGGAATATACACAACTGGGACACTGGTACAGGTAGATCACTGAAAGGGGATAGAAGCAAGTATGCACAGTGGACTTAGAACACAGGAAGCTGGGGCTCTCGGATGGGTGATCCGGATTGGATCTGTGGTCTGGATAGAAGCAGGATCGATCTGATCTGATCTGATCTGAGATCAGATGTATGGAATATGACACTGCTTCCATCTGGTGTCTTGTTACTTAAGGGTCTTATATGGAACATCAGGAAACTCTCACATTCCTTATTTGACCCTTAAACAGACTTATTTCAGCTTAACTGCCTTGGAGAAATTGGATCTACTTGTTTAAAATTTCAACTTGAATGAATTCAGAAAAAAAATACTGAGATGTATTAGTATACATGTTTTATTGTATTTCACACTCAAAAAATATAAGATATGCCAGGTGAATGATGTGAGAGAGAGCAAACAAGTTTTGAAATAAGTGAGTTAAGCTGATTAAGCATATTAAGGAATGTGTGAATTTTCTGATGAACATGTATACAGTGACAGCACAACTGTACAGGCGTAAGACATCTTACCAGTTTGTAAGTACATGGTCTCCAACTTTTCTACTTTGTGGAAGATAATGTGCTGAGTTCTTGGGTGGGTATGTTTCAATGGTCCTTCTTCTTTGTATATGGGTACTGATAGGAAGTTTTGTGTTCTGGATTTATGTTAGGTATGTTTCACCCTAGTAGGTCTTGTTACAACTTATGAAAGTCTGTTTCAACTATGTCATGTTCTCCTAGTGTATGTCTTCCTTGCTGATGAAAGAAAGAGTCTTGATTTGTTATACATGAAGCTTAGTTGTACAATTTATGAGTTAGATTGTTATATAGTCAACCACTGTTGGGTAGTATATAACTCAGAAAGATGGTCTCTTAGTTTTACTTCTAGGCACTAGTTTTGCCTTCACTTTAGTCTTATGTAATCTCACTTGTTTTGAGAATCTATTGTAAAGTGGGTCTAGTATTATCTTCACTTTAGGTCTTAGGTTATTCTCACTAGTTTTTGAGATTCTGTGTTAAGGTTATCCTCAAGTGATGATAGATCTGAAGGGCTTTGGCCTCAGCTCATACACTGTGCTCCTTTCCTGAGTATTGTTCCTTACTTCTGAAGGGAGGTACATGTCTGAACATCTGGAGGTGGATGTGTACTAGATCTGGATGTCTGAAGGTAACTGTTAGAACTGTGCTCAGAGGGTTAATGGATCATAAAAGGGCTTTGGCCTCAGCTCATATGCTGTGCTCCTTACCCAAGTATTGCCTTTTAATTTCAGATGAAGTCCTAGGGGGAGTTCTGGTGAAGTCCAGATGGAGTCCAGATGAACTCTAAGGCAGAATAGCTCAATAGAGCTCTGAAGGACTTCTGGATGAGTGTGGGAACATACCAGAACTATTTCTGGATGGCAGGAGATAATAGTAAGACTACTTGGATGAAGTCCAAAATAGAATAGGTGAAGGATGGTCCACAGAATCTGAAGGATAGGATAGGACAGGATCATAGAACCCAGGGTCTGAAGATATGAAGGTCTGGATGTATGGAAGTCTGAAGGTATGAAGGTCCAAAGGTAGTCTGAAGGTATGAGGTCTGAAGGTAGGAGTAGTGGAGTATTGAATAGGAGGACAGATGGATGGATGGAGGAGCAGAGCTTTGTGGATCTAGTAGAAGGTATGACTACTATAGAGGAGTGGGTCCAGACATGATGTAGAGAGAGAGTATAGACTACTTTGGATGAGGTCCAGAGTAGAAACAGACAGAGTAAGACTACTGCAGGTAGAGCTGAAGGTGGAATGGATGAAAGACTGCAATTGGACAAAGTCTGAAAGTGATTATATGACAGAGGGTCAAGGCTCTGGATTAGGGAGTGATCCCATAGTCCAGAGCCAGAGACTTACAAGGGCTGAAGCCCAAGTGAGAATAGAAACAGAGTTATATAGACAGATGAATAAGTATGAGTACAAGCAATGATCAGACTTGTTAAGACTGTACTCAATAGGTGAAAGATCTGAAGGGCTTTGGCCTCAGCTCGTACACTGTGCCCCTTTCCCAAGTATTGCCCCTTATTTCAGAGGAGTAATATACATCTGAGGATCCGGTGTGACAGTCTAGCTGGTTCTAGCCTTGCATGAGTCCATCTCCATTATTGTCTAGCCCCTATACCACATAGTGCAACCACCCCTAACCCTAGTGCTATCGATATATACAGTTACTGAGGTTACTGCACCCTTGCTGGACTACTGTACTGCAGTACCAAGACACATTTCATGAGCTGATGCCCATTGAATGCCCATGCCATGCCAACTAGTTCCATTTGGTGCATAGTACATTCCCATCTACTGCTGCCAATCCCACAGCAAGCTTTATTACATGTAGAACATGTGCCACAGCACATGCAGCACTATTACATATTGCTAGGGCTAAGTCTTGCATACTTGCTACTGCTCTCACCTGTCATATACCGGATTCTACACTTGACTTGCACTATAACATCCTGCTCATATCCACATCCATCTAATCCCCACTCGATCCAGTTCACATATCCGATCCGATACACTCATCCGATCCATATCCGATCCGATACACTCATCCGATCCATATCCGATCCGAGACACTCATCCGATCAAGATCCGATCTGAGATACTCGTCCGATCCAGATCCGATCCGAGACACTTGTCCGATCCATATCCGATCCATGTTCATATCCAGACCCATTCCTGTGCACCTGCGCATTACCCTTTTTAGGATATACCTGTGCCACCGGCTCTCGGTCATCCCTGCCTTCGCCTCTTGGTCATCTCTGCCTCTGGCTATCGGTTATCTCTGCCTCTGTCTCAATAAGTTGTTCCGTACAAGTTTCATCTCCGAGTTCATAGCCTGATGTTTTGCTGTACTTACTATTATGTTTCTGACATAGCCTTGGACTATGCTTACTTACCTTCCGGCATGCTACCTACAGTATATAAACTCGTAGTACTACTCCTGCAGACCTCAGTCTGATCATTACTTGTATCCTTACTTATCCTGCTGTCTATATAACTCTGTTTCCGTTCTCACTTGGGCTCCGGCCCTTGTAAGTCTCCGGCTCTGGACTATGGGAGAACTCCCTAGTCCGGAGCCTTGACTCTCTGTCCTATAATCACTTTCGGACTTCGTCTGATTGTAGTCCGTCTTCCGTTCCACCTTCGACTCTACCTGCAGTAGCCTTCCTCTGTTAGTTTCTGCTTCGGACCTCGTCCAAAGTAGTCTACACTTTCTCTACTTCACATCCAGGCCTACTCCTCCATAGTAGTTATACCACTTCCTCCATCCGTACACACATCCGTCCATCCGTCCATCCATCCATCCGTCCATCCGTCCACCCGTCCATCCGTCCATCCACCTATCCATCCATCCGTCCGTCTATCTATCTGTCCATCTACCCATCCGTCCATCCATTTATCTGTCCATCTGTCTATTCATCTGTCCATCTGTCCGCCCATCTGTTATCCACCCAACACTCCGCTACTCCTGCTCTCGGATCCTTGGACCTTCGGATCCTTGTACCTTTGGATCCTCGTACCTTTGGATCCTTGTACCTTTGGATCCTTGTACCTTTGGATCCTTGTACCTTTGGATCCTCGTACCTTCGGATCCTTGTACCTTCGGATCGTCGGATCGTCGTACCTTCGGATCCTTGTACCTTCAGATCATCGGATCCTCATACCTTCAGATCATCGGATCGTCGGATCCTTGTACCTTCGGATCATCAGATCCTCATACCTTCGGACCTTTGGACCTTCGGATCCTTGCACCTTTGGACCTTCGGACCCTTGGTCCTATGGTCCTACAGTCCAGTCCTATTGTAACATCCCTCACTGTTCTACTCTGGACTTCATCCAAGTAGTCCTGTCATCATCCCCTATCATCCAGGAATAGTTCCGGCACATTCCCGCGCTCATCCGGAAGTCCTTCGGAGCTCTATTGAGCCATCCTGCCCTAGAGTTCATCCGGACTACATCCGGACTTCACCAGAACTCTCCCTAGGACTTCATCCGAAATTAAGGGGCAATACTCGGGTAAGGGGCACAGCACATGAGCTGAGGCCAAAGCCCTTCATGATCCATTAACCCTCCTGAGCACGTCTCTAACATCACCTATCGATTCTGCATACTTACAATGTATGATAAAAGACTGCTGACTTCTCCTCCATTCAATACTCCCCTTCTATCATACAGCAGCAGGAGAAGTCACTTACAATCATTTTTCTAATATCATATCATTCATTAGATGGGATTCCTGTACCGCTACCACTCTCACTATATGCAATTATATATTTTTTGAAATCCAAATATCTCTAAAGGATCCTTTGATGGTCTTTGCTCTCAATGCTTCCCTACCGCTATCTTCATTGAGCACTGGCATTCATTGGTATCATCAGTTTCATCACTATCATGCTATCACTCTTTGCTGACCCTTGGCATACTGCACTATCATGGTTATTGGCATATGCTATCACCATGCTCATCATGAGCAATCCTCACAGTATCATCGGTATCACCAGTACTATCTGTATCTATCTTTCATGTGGCACTTAACATTGGCATCCACGGAATACATAGCACTATCTGCGGCAATGCTACCGCTAGCATTGGGATCACTTTATAGGAGTATCACATGTCTTATAGCAGTGTTTGATGAAGTATATTCACCTGCAACCCCTTGGGTTGAATGTTCTTGCCTTGCAAGTATAGCAGCTAAAGAGACTTCGACATATACTAGCCTAGGTGGTAGCTCGCTATCATACTAGCTAGATTGTAGTCTTTACACCGGAAGTGTTTGCATGATGGATCTGAAGATCCGAAGGTATCGGATATGATATGTCTGAAAGATATCCAGAATGTATGGATGGAAAGAGTATGTCTGAAGGGTATCTGGAGTGTACAGATGGATTCAAGATATAAGGCTAGTATCAGACGAGGTCCAAACTAGAAACTAACAGATATAGACTACCAAAGGTAGAGTTGGAAGTGTAGACTTTAGGAATCAATCCTAAGTCTCAGAAGATACTAGAGCTAGAAGAGGCTCAAGTTTGGAGGAACAGAATGAGCAGAATCTAAGATGATATTTGAACTAAGGTTCTATAGAGTTTGTACATGCAGTTTATATACTGTAGATAACTAGCATGGATAATCAGCAAGTCTGGGACTGGAGGGCTATGCACAAAGTATAACAGAAGTCTATTAGTAAATGCGCAGCAGATCAGTAAATGTGAGTCAGATATGAAGCACAGGTAACAGATCAGTAAGCAGGACAGGAATATACACAGCCAGGACACCAGTACAAGTAGATCACCAAAAGGGAATAGAAGCAAGTATGCACAGTGGACTTAGAACAGAAGAGGCTGGGGGTTTCGGATGGGTGATCTGGATTGGATCTGTGGTCCAGACATAAGCAGGATCGATCTGATCTGATTGGATCTGAGATCAGATGTATGGAATATGACAAGACTGAGGTCTGCAGGAGTTGTACCACAAGTTTATATACTGTAGGTAGCATGCTGGAAGGTAAGTAAGCATAGTCTGAGGCTATGTCTGAAGTATGTGGAAACATAATAGTAAGTACAATGGAACATAAGGCTATGAACCCAGAGATAAAACTTGTACAGAATGACTTATTAAGATGGAGGCAGAGATGATGTCATATACCATACTTCTGATCTCAGATCTGATCGAGATCTGATCAATCCTGCTTCCATCCAGACCACATATCCAACCTGGACCACCAATCTGAACCTTCCAGCTTCTTGTATTCTAACCCCACTGTGCATACCTGCATCTATCCCCTTTCAGTGATTTTTCTGGACTGGTATCCCAGCTATAAACATTTCCATCCTGCTTATTAATCCATTACCTATGTTTCATTTCCAACTCATGCTTGCTGATCTGCTGTGCTTTTACTAATAGATTTCCATTATACTTTGTACATAGCCCTTGGTCCTAGACTCATTAATTATCCATACCAGTTACCTATAGTATATATTCCACCTGTAAGACTCCATAGAACCTTAGTTCTGCTCACTGTCATATACCATACTTCTGCTCTCAGATCTGACCCAGATCTGATCAATGCTGCTTCCATCTGGACCACATATCTGATCTGGACCACCCATCTGGAACTTCCAGCTTCTTGCATTCTAACCCCACTGTGCATACTTGTGTCTATCCCCTTTTGGTGATTTTCCTGTACCAGTATCTTGGCTGTGTATATTTCCATCCTACTTATTGATCTGTTACCTGTGCTTTATTTCTGACTTGTGTTTGCTGATCTGCTGTGCATTTACTCATAGACTTCCATTATACTTTGTACATAGCTCTCAGTCCCAGACTTGCTGATTATCCACGCTAGTTACCTACAGTATATAATCTACATATAAGACTCTGTAGAACTCTAGTTTGAATATCATCTTAGTTCAGCTCATTCTGTTCTTCTGGACTCGAGTTCCTGTTAGCTCTAGTCAATCTCTAAGACTAAGGACAATCTCCTACAGTCCATACATCTGGCTCTACCTTTGGGTAGTCTATCTTTGTTAGTTTCTAGTTAGGACTCTGTCTGAAGCTAGCCTTACCTCTCCCTCTACATCTATGTTCCAAGTCCCACTTCTGAATGTATTCACATCAATGATGCTTGGTGGCAAGCATGATGCAGTTATTGACTTGTAGGGTGATTTCTGGTGTGTGACCCTTGTTGATGCAGGATGCTTGAGCTGCTTTGGCAGCAAGCAAGTTGTCTTGGGCTTCCATGAAATTGAATGTGAGTTGGGAGAGTAGAGCATGTACACATGTTTCTTTAGTGTTAGTGGATGAGTGGTTACACAGCAGAGGGGGTAACATGTGAGACAAATGTCCAAGGTGTAACTGGAAAAGAGAAAACCTGGTGCTTGTGCTAATGGTGTTCATAAGATGGAAATGTACATGGGGTAGGGAGCAGACTCATCCCTTGTGGTTTCAATCAACATAGTACCACAGACCCTGGTTCACAGTCTTGTTTGTTCATTCACTTGCCCCATCTATTTCAGGGTGATACACTGAAGACATTTTAAGCTTTATGCCAGTTAGTTTGTATAACAACTTCCAGAATTTGGATAGAAAGAGCTTATCATAGTCAGAGATGATCTCCTTGGGCAACCTGTTTTCACAATACCAATGATCAAATAATAATGTTGTGAAGTGTTTGGTGGTGATGTTGTCCTTGCAGGTGTTAAGACCATAATCAATAGGTGAAAGATCCAAAGGGCTTTGGCCTCAGTTCATACACTGTGCCCCTTTCCTGAGTACTGACCTTTATCTCAGAGGAGTAATATATGTTTGAGGATCTGGAAGTGCTTGCATGACGAATCTGAAGGTCTGAAGGTATCAGATATGATATGTCTGAAGGATATCTGGAACATATGGATGGAAAGAGTACATCCAAAGGGTATCTGGAGCATATAGATGGATTCAAGGTATAAGGCTAGTATTGGATGAAGTTCATACTAGAAACCAACAGATATAGACTATCAAAGGTAGAGTTGGAAGTGTAGACTGTAGGAATCAATCCTAAGTCTCAGAAGATACTTAGAGCTAGAAGAGGCTCAAGTTTGGAGGAATAGAATGAGCAGAATCTAAGATGATATTTGAACTAAGGTTCTCTAGAGTTGTACATGCAGTTTATATACTGTAGGTAGCTAGTACGGATAATCAGCAAGTCTGGGACTGGAGGGCTATGCACAAAGTATAACAGAAGTCTATTAGTAAATGCACAGCGGATCAGTAAATGTGAGTCAGATATGAAGCACAGGTAACAGATCAGTAAGCAGGACAGGAATATACACAGCCAGGACACCAGTACAGGTAGATCACCAAAAGGGAATAGAAGCAAGTATGCACAGTGGAATTAGAACATGAGAAGCTAGGGGTTTCAGATGGGTGATCCAGATCAGATTTGTGGTCCAGATAGAAGCAGGATCGATTGGATCTGATTAGATCTGATCAGATCTGAGATCAGATGTATGGAATATGACAGTATTCCCCCTTTAGGGCTGAACCCCTGAGGCACAAGAAGTGTTGATCCAGATCGGATAAAATTAATGTGAGATGATGGAGAAGTTTGATGGTTGATGTGCTGAGTCTGTAATCCAATAGATATATGGACATCAGACATCCAGAGTGATTCCTAACCCCCACTTTCTTATATATCAACAACAACTGCTTTTATCATGTCTGGAGAAGGATCCCATATCCCTGACCCTGCTGCAGACCTTGTAGTGGATCTGGAGAAGAAGTTGGCAGCTGCCAAAGCTGCAGCTGAAGCTGACAAGGAGTGGAAGCATAAGGAGGAGGAGGAATGGAAGCATCAGGAGGATCTGCAGAAGATGGAGGAGGCCAAGAAATGGAGGGCAGCAGCAGAGGAAAAGAGGCATAGGGAGATTGCAGCAGAAACAGTGAGTTTCGGATGTTTGTTCTGTACCTTTTCTAATGTTTGGAAGTCTTGTGCTTTGTCTTCAGACAATGACAGATCCTGTGCGCATTGTGCTGGAAAGGGTTGGATCTGTCTGTGAATGGATGTGGAAAAGAATGCCATGGTGAGTCTATACCGCTATTTCAGATCCGAGCTAATGGACTTTTGGATAGATCAAATCTTGTGATCCATGCTGTAGGGACAAGGGCACTTGTCCTGGAAAGCCTGGATCCGTCAAGGTTCCGAGAGGCAAGGGCAGGAAGAGACAGCATGCTGTTTGATCCCCATCTCTGAGGGGTAAAGGTAAGAGACATCAGAGGAGTCCGAGTCCAGATCCTTTGGAAGTTGTGAAGGACAATGGACAACCTTTGGTGATGGCCATCAACAATGTCTTGGCTGAGTTGGCTTGGACCAATTCTCTCCTAGAATGGAGCATCCTGGCAGCAGAAGGCAGCAGGGCTGCAATGGATTGGATGGGCTCTGGACTGGAGCTATTCCTCCAACAACAGAGGGAGTTTCAGGCCTTGCTTTTTGGGGAGCTTTGGCTGGAGATTTGGATACCATCAGATGAGGTTTGGACGACTTTGGATGTTGAGGAGGAAGATAAAGAGATGAATAAGGATTCTGGAAGTGAGGAGGACAGATCTGGAGAGGTGGAGGAGTCTATGGAAATGTAGTCTTTCTCAGTCCTGTGGCCTTTTCCGATACTTGTACTTGTATTTTGTATGTCCTTCATGTACTTCAGAGTTGAATAGGACCAGGTTTGTCTGGATATGCAGAGTGGAAGTCAGATATGAGTTCAGATGCATTTCCAAGCTCAGTAGCAAGTAACCATGAAGTCTCTTCATCCATTCCTTCATATCTGGACCATCGGACAAGGTACAGAAGCTGACACTGACATCTACGACGATCAAGTCTAGAGTCCAGGATTTCAGATATCTCATATTCTGGTTCTCCATCAACCTCAAGTGGAGGAGGAGGAGGTTAGGTGTGATTGGGGATGGTGTTTTGAACTGCTGACTCTAGTTGGGAGACATGGAATATAGGATGTACAGAACACATAGAATCTGGAAGTCAGATGGTGAAGGAATTTGTGCCTGGATGAGACATAATTTCAAACGGACCTAAATTCTTTTCTGAAAGTTTCTTTGATGGGCAAGTGGAATGGAAGTACTTGGCTTTAATGAAGACTTGTTCTCCAATACAGAAGTCCAGAGTGGGTTGTCTTTTAGCATCTGCAGGTCCTTGATAGCATTTCTGCACTTTGGACATTTCTTCTCAGAGGAACTGGTGAAGTTCATTAAGGTCTAGGGCATATTCCTGGGCACAGATGGAGGATAGATCACATTCTGGATGGATGGAAATATTCAGATGATAAGCCTTATTGGCGAAGAAGGGCGATACTCTGGTAGTAGCACTCAGAGCATTATTGTATGCAAATTCTGCTAGGGGCAGTAACTCAGACCAGTTGTCCTGCTGATAGTCGCAATAGATCCAGGGGTATTGTTCCAGCGTTTGGTTGGCACATTCAGTCTGTCTGTCCCCTTCTGGATGATATCTGGATGTGATGTGTAGGACCATGTCTAATGCTTTTCCTAAAGACCAGAAGAAGTGGGATATGAACTCAGTTCTCCAATCTGAGGTTACATGGGACAGAACACCATGCTTGGAGAATACATGAAGGAGGAAGAGCCAGGCAAGATCTGGAGAGGTTATGGTGTCATGAGTCAGAAAAAATATGGCTTGCTTGGATAGGCAGTCTATGATGACAAGGATAGCTGTGTAGCCAGATGAGTCCAGAAGTTGCTCAATAAAGTCCATAGAGATGGAATTCCATGGTTTCTCTGGAATAGGAAGTTGCTTGAGTAATCCATATGGCTTGTGTCTCAGAACTTTGGCTCGGGTGCAGGAAGTACAGGACCTGACATAATCCTTTACATAAGTATGTATTCTGGGCTAAGTGTAGTTGCATCAGATGAGCTCGAGGGTACAATTTTGTCTGAAGTGTCTGGATAAAGGGTGATCATGGCAGTCACAGAGGATGCATAGTCATAAGTCATTGGCTTCTGGGACATAGATACAGTTGCCACAGCAAATGAATCCACTATCATTCACTGTCCATCTTGGATCCAAAGGTACCAGAAGATGCATTTTGGTGATAGGGTCATTGGGAAGTGCAGTCAGGATGTCTTTCCAAAGGTTTTCCATATTCATAAGGACAGCTGCTCTAAGGACCAGAGGTGCTAGGGTTGTGGCTCATAGGGATGAAGCTAACTGTTCAGAGGTGAATACCAGGTGGAAATTATGAGGATTAACTTGAGCATAGTCCTTATCCCCCTCTTTGGGGTAGATGTCCCAATGTCTAGTCAGGGAATCTGGTTTGGCTCTGAGTTTTCTGGGATGGAAACAGATGATGAGATTGAACTGATGGAGGAATTCTGACCAGCGAGCCTGATGGCAAGAGAGGAGTTTGGTGGTGGAGAAATACTCAAAGTTCTTGTGGTCCATAATGACATCTATAGGCTCAGACAAGCCTTCTAGGTAATGTTGCCAGGTCTGGAAAGCCTCGTGGATGGCTAAGAGTTCCTTGTTGTGGGTGTCATAATTGAGTTCCAGTGCAGATAGTGTATGGGAGTAGTAGGCAACTGGATGAAGCTCTGAGTCTGAACATACAATGGAAAGTATTCCGGCAATAGTGTAGTCAGAGGCATCAGTTTCCACAACTATAGGAACATCTGGAATCCAGTGGGTAAGTACTGGAGCAGAAGTGAAGGCCTTCTTGAGTGTTTCAAAGGATTTCCAGCAGTCCTCAGAAAAGTTCCACAAAACTCCCTTGCATGTAGGCTGAGTAAGGGGAACTATGATATCCAAGTAATTGAAGATGAATTGACAATAGAAATTAGCGAACATGAGGAAGGATTGAATGTCCTTGATCTTCCAAGGTTCCAGCCAGTTGACAATAGACTGGATCTTCTTGGACAACATTGTCAAGCCTTTGGAGATAGCAGGTAACCAAGATACTTGACAGAGGATGAGTGGAATTCACATTTTTTGGGTTTAGCATAGAGTTGATGTTTATGGAGATGGTGTAGTACTTCTTGGATGTGTTTTCTATGACTCATAAGGTCTTGGAATAGATAAGGATGTCATCCAGATATATGATAACACATATATCTAGCATATCAGCAAACATGCTATTGTCATATTCCATACATCCGATCCAAGATCAGATCAGATCCGATCGATCCTGCTTCTATCCAGACCACAGATCCAATCCGGATCACTCATCTGATGTGCTACAACTTCTTGTGTTCTAAGTCCACTGCATCCTTGTTCTATCCCCTTTCAGTGATCTACCTGTACCGGTGTTCCGGCTGTGTATATTCCTGTCCTGCTTACTGATCCATTACCTGTGCTTCATATCCGACTCGCGTTTGCTGATCCGCTGCGCATTTACTAATAGACTTCCGTTATACTTTGTGCATAGCCCTCCGGCCCCAGATTCACTGATTGTCCGTACTATCTACCTACAGTATATAAACTACATGTAAAACTCTAGAGAACCTTAGTTTGAATATCATCTTAGATTCTGCTCATTCCGTTCATCCGAACCAATCCGTCCCAACACTAAGTATCTTCCGAGACTTAGGATAGATTCCTATAGTCTACATTTCCGACTCTACCTCCGGTAGTCCATATCCGTTAGTTTCTAGTATGGACCTCGTCCGCTACTAGCCTTATACCTCGCATTCATCCTTACGCTCCAGATACTCACCGGACGTACTCCTTCCACCCATACGTTTCGGATATATACCGGACGTGCCATATCCGATACCTCCGGACCTTCGGATCCACTATGCAAGGACACCCAGACCTTCGGACAAAGGTTACTCCTCGGAAATAAAGGGCAGTACTCGGGAAAGGGGCACAGTGCATGAACTGAGGCCAAAGCCCTTCGGATCTCTCACATATTGAGTACAGTCTTAACAGTATATTCGAACTCACACCTTTCCGAGTACAATCTCCATAATCACCTATATCATGCCTCCACGCAAAACTCAGAACTCCCTCCGAGTGGCCGGACTTGGTCTGATCCAATGAGACCCCACACCCATTGTCCAAACATTCACCAGTTTCTCTAAACGCCATGCAAGCATGAGCGACATAGGACAAAGCATCTCAGCTCGTCTCACCAGACCGGATCCGGTTACACCAACTCCGAACATAAATAATCTAGACCCTGATCCATGCCCAACCATCCGTTTCGACGATGAGTTGCATGATGATCCACCAAACAATGGAGATGAGGATCCGGATGTTGGGTCCCCGGATGATGAAGAAGATGATGACCATCTTAGCCCCCAAGACCGGGTCTTAGCTCAACTATCAGTCGCCATCAACCATCTCGCTCGCAGTAGCCGTTGTAGCAACACCTCGGATGATAGTAAAGTCAAAATCCGGGAACCGGATACCTTCGACGGATCCGAGCCTCGCAAGCTTCGAGCGTTCTTTGTCCAGTGTGAGCTCAACTTTCAAAGCAAGCCTAATGTTTTCCGTTCCGGATGCGCTAAAGTCAACTTCGCCCAATCCTATCTCAAGGGAATGGCTCAAGTGGTTTGAACTGGATCTCCTTTCGGACGAAAATAGTATACGTCCGGATTGGATGGATGACTACTCCGAGTTCATGCTGGAGCTCCAAACCAACTTCGGACCTCACGATCCATCCGGAGATGCGGAAATGCAGTTAGAGCAACTTCACATGCGTGATGGACAGTGCATCAACAAGTATGTTGTAGAATTCCAACAACTTGCATCCCAAGTACGGGACTGGGGAGATGGAGCTCTACAACGACAATTCTATAATGGTCTTCCAGCTCAAATCAAAGACGAGATCAGTCGCATGGGCAAACCCACCACCCTCTCGGAATTCAAAACCCTCGCCCAAACCATCGATGCCTGTTACTGGGAACGTAAGGGGGAAGTCACCCGGGAAAACAGATCTACCCTTTCCAACCCTCCTAGACAGTCGGTATCCGACCAGACGAATGCTAACTCGTCCGGATCCAAAATGACTAGATCCGCGAAATCCAATCCTGCGGCCTCTCCCGCTCCTAAGGTTCCAGACCTTTCCAATGGGATTGGAGCTGATGGGAAGTTAACCACTGAGGAGCATCAGAGAAGGTTTGACAAAAGACTCTGTATGTTCTGTGGCGGACCCGGTCATACTGCCCGGAACTGCACCAAGTCGACCTTGCGCGCAGCTAAAGGTTGTGCTGCAGTACTTGCCCTGGAAGCAGATCCGGAAGCCTTGGATGAGGCAAAAAATTAGTCCGTGACCCTCTTGACTCCGTATAGAATGGGGGTCGCGTTGACCCAACCCGTACAACAGAACTACAACTCAACGCTGTAACCCTTCCAGATCCAAACTCTTTATGCCCATATGTCTCCCTTCCATCATTCTCCAATATATCTGAGTTTCCCGCCCTCATAGATTGTGGCTCTTCTCACTGCTTTATAGACACTAGCTTCATCCGAAAACATAAAATTCCTACTTATCAGATCCCTCCACTACCACTCCGTTTGTTTGATGGTACCTGCAATAACAATATTTCCGAAGCCATAAACCTGTCCATCCGATTTTCCTCTGGTGTAGTCACCTCCGATACATTCTATGTTACCCCCTTGGATTCCTCTTGTTATATCGTCCTCAGATATAGCTGGCTCACCCGACACAATCTGTTGATTGATTGGGTATTGGGCAGCATCGAGTTCTGGATGACTATACAAAAAACATCATCAAACCCATCCGTATCATCACTGCCTTCAGATATTCCATCCGCAGCAGAAGTTTCCCATCCGAACCCTCTGCTACCTCCGGAAGTTTCATCCGAGGTAGAAACGTCCTTTCCGACACATCCGTTGCCTCTGGGCACCCCATCCATGGAAGAGATCTCTCCTCCGACCAAATCCGAACCCTCCGTTGATGCCTTGGTCCCTAACATATCCCTGATAAATGCAGTAGCATTTTGCCGAGCCTGCAAGTTAGAAGGATCCACTCAATTCAGCATCTACCTCCATCCATCTGAAACCCACCTCCGATCCACATCCATATTATCCGAAACCCACCTCCGATCCACATCCGTATCATCCGATCCTCCAGACCTCTCCAGGATTCCCCCCGAATACCACGAGTTTGCAGATGTCTTTGACAAGGGCAAAGCAGGGCAGCTTCCCCCTCACCGATCCTATGACCTCAAAATTGAGTTAGAAGAAGGGGCCAGTCCACCTCTTGGAACCATATACTCTCTTTCTCCAGTCGAGCTTGAAGCCCTCCGGAAGTTCCTTGACAAAAACATCTCATCCGGACTCCTCTGATCCTCATCCTCCCCTCATGGAGCCCCTGTCCTGTTTGTCAAAAAGAAGGATGGCTCCCTCCATCTTTGTGTAGACTTCCGAGGTCTTAACAAGATCACCAAGAAAGACCGATATCCATTACCCCTCATTGCCGACCTCCTAGACTCTCCGAGCCGTGCCAAAGTCTATACCAAAATTGATCTCCGTTCCACTTACCATCTCGTCCAGATAGCGGAAGGAGATGAGTGGAAAACCTCCTTCCGTACGCGCTATGGCTCCTACAAATGGTTGGTAATGCCAGAGGGTCTTACAAACGCGCCAGCAGCTTTCCAACGCTTTGTTAATAGTGTCTTTGCTGACATGCTGGATATATGTGTTATCGTGTATCTGGATGATATTCTCATCTATTCCGAAGACCTTGCGAGTCATAGGAAACACGTCCGAGAAGTACTATGCTGTCTTCGTAAACATCGACTCTATGCCAAACCCAAAAAATGCGAATTCCACTCATCCTCCGTCGAATATCTTGGTTACCAGTTATCTCTGGAAGGCTTGACAATGTCATCCGAGAAAATCCAGTCTATCGTTGACTGGCTGGAACCTCGGAAGATCAAGGACATTCAATCCTTCCTCGGATTCGCTAATTTCTATCGTCGGTTCATATTCAATTACTCGGATATCGTAGTTCCCCTCACTCGGCTCACATGCAAGGGAGTTCCTTGGGACTTCTCCGAGGACTGCTGGAAATCCTTTGAAACACTCCAGAAGGCCTTCACTTCTGCTCTGGTTCTTACCCACTGGATTCCGGATGTTCCTATAGTCATGGAAACTGATGCCTCTGACTATGCTATTGCTGGGATACTTTCCATTGTATGTCCGGACTCAGAGCTTCGTCCGGTTGCCTATTACTCCCGTACACTATCTGCACCAGAACTCAATTATGACACCCACAACAAGGAACTCCTAGCCATCCATGAGGCTTTCCGGACCTGGCAACATTACCTAGAAGGCTCTTCCGAGCCTATAGATGTCATTATGGACCACAAAAACCTCGAGTATTTTTCCACCACCAAACTCCTCTCTCGCCGTCAGGCTCGCTGGTCAGAATTCCTCCATCAGTTCAACCTCATCATCCGTTTCCGTCCTGGAAAACTCGGAGCCAAACCGGATTCCCTGACAAGGCGTTGGGACGTCTACCCCAAAGAGGGGGATAAGGACTATGCTCAAGTTAATCCTCATAATTTCCGTCCAGTATTCACTTCTGAACAATTAGCTTCGTCCCTACGAGCCACAACCCTAGCACCTCCAGTCCTTAGAGCAGCTGTCCTTATGGACATGGAAAACCTTCGGAAAGACATCCTGACCACACTCTCCAATGGCCCCATTGCCAAAACGCATCTTCCGGTACCTTTGGATCCGAGATGGACAGTGAGCGATAGTGGATTCCTTTGCTGTGATAACTGTATCTATGTCCCGGAAGCCAATGACTTACGATTATGCATCCTCTGTAACTGCCATGACCACCCCCTATCCGGACACTTCGGACAAAATCGTACTCTTGAGCTCGTCCGATGCGACTATACCTGGCCTGGAATACGCACCTATGTAAAGGATTATGTCAGGTCCTGCACTTCCTGCGCCCAAGCCAAAGTCCTGAGACACAAGCCATACAGATTACTCAAGCAACTCCCTGTTCCGGAGAGGCCATGGAATTCCATCTCTATGGACTTTATTGAGCAACTTCCAGACTCCTCCGGCTATACAGCTATCCTCGTCATCATAGACCGACTATCCAAGCAAGCCATATGTGTTCTGACTCATGACACCATAACCTCTCCGGATCTCGCCCGTCTCTTCCTCCTCCATGTATTCTCCAAGCATGGTGTTCCATCCCATGTGACCTCGGATCAAGGAACTGAGTTCGTATCCCACTTCTTCCAGTCCTTAGGGAAAGCATTAGATATGGTCCTGCACTTCACATCCGGATATCACCTGGAAGGGGACGGACAAATCGAATGTGCCAATCAAACGCTGGAACAATACCTTTGGATCTATTGCAACTATCAACAGGACAACTGGTCCGAGCTGTTACCTCTAGCAGAGTTTGCATACAATAATGCTCCAAGCGCTACTACTGGGGTATCGCCCTTCTTCACCAATAAGGGTTACCATCTGAATATTTCCATCCATCCGGAGCGTGATCTATCCTCTATCCATGCCCAGGAATATGCTCTGGACCTTAACGAACTTCACCAGTTCCTTCGAGAAGAAATGTCCGAAGCGCAGAAACGCTATCAAGGACCTGCGGATGCTAAAAGACAACCTGCTCCGGATTTCCGGGTTGGAGAACAAGTCTTTGTTAAGGCCAAGTACTTCCATTCCACTCGCCCATCAAAGAAGCTTTCGGAAAAGAATCTAGGACCGTTTGAAATTATATCTCATCTGGGCACACACTCCTTCGCCCTCCGACTTCTGGATTCCATGCGTTCTGTACATCCTGTATTCCACATCTCCCAACTAGAGCCAGCAATTCCAAACACCATCCCCAATCGCATTCAACCTCCTCCTCCCCCAGTTCAGGTTGACGGAGAACCAGAATACGAGATATCCGAGATCCTGGACTCTAGACTTGACCGTCGTAGATGCCATTGTCAACTTCTGTACCTTGTCCAATGGTCCGGATATGAAGGGACGGATGAAGAGACCTCATGGCTACTTGCTACTGAGCTCGGAAATGCATCCGAACTCGTATCCGACTTCCACTCTGCATATCTGGACAAACCTGGTCCTATTCAACTCTGAAGTACATGGATGATAGACAAAATACAAGTACAAGTATCGGAAAAGGCCACAGGACTAGAGAAATCTACATTTCCATAGACTCATCCGCCCCTCCGGATCTGTCCTCCTCACTTCCGGAGCCCTTATTCATCTCCTCATCTTCCTCCTCCACATCCAACGTCGCCCGAACCTCATCCGATGGGATCCAAAGTCCCAACCAAAGCTCCCCAAACAACAAGGCCTGAAACTCCCTCTGTTGCTGGAGGAACACCTCCAGTCCAGCGCCCATCTGGTCCATTGCAGTCCTGCTTCCTTCCGCCGCCAGGATGCTGCGCTCTAGGAGAGAATTGGTCCGAGCCAACTCGGCCAGGACGTTGTTGATGGCCGTCAACAAGGATTGTCCGTCATCCTCCACCACTTCCGAAGGATCTGGACTGGGACTCCTCTGATGTCTCTTACCCTTGCCTCTTGGAGATGGGGATCCGACAGTGTGCTGCCTCTTCTTGCCCTTGGCCCTCGGAACCTTGATGGATCCGGGCCTTCCAGGACAAGTCCCCTTGTCCCTACGACATGGATCACAAGACTTGATCTATCCAAGATTCCATTAGCTCAGATCCGGAATGTCTCTATAGACTTACCAGGGCATTCCTGTCAGTGTCCGTCCACAGACAGATCCGACCCTTCCCAGCGCAACACGCACAGGATCCATCATTGTCCGAAGACAAAGCACGAGACTTCCGGAAGTTAGGAAGGGAAACAGAACGAATATCCGAGACTCACTGTCTCTGCCGCTATTTCTTTCTGCCTCTTTTCCTCTGCTGCTGCCCTCTGCTTCTCAGCCTCCTCTATCTTCCGCAGATCCTCCTGACGCTTCTGTTCCTCTTCCTCCTTGCATTTCCGTTCCTTGTCAGCTTCAGCTGCAGCTTTGGCAGCCACCAATTTCTTCTCCAAGTCCGCTACAAGGTCTGCAGCAGAGTCAGGGATATGGGATCCTTCTCCAGACATGATAAAAGCAGTTGTTATTGAGATATAGAAAAGTGGGGGTTAGGAATCACTTCAGACGTCTGACATCCATATATCTGTCAGATTACAGACTCAGCACGTCAACCATCAAACTTCTCCATCATCTCGCATTAATTTCATCCGATCCGGATCGACACTTCTTATTCCTCAGGGGTTCGGCCCTAAAGGGGGGATACTGTCATATTCCATACATCCGATCCAAGATCTGATCAGATCCAATCAGATCTGATCGATCCTGCTTCTATCCAGACCACAGATCCAATCCGGATCACTCATCCAATGCGCTACAACTTCTTGTGTTCTAAGTCCACTGCATCCTTGTTCTATCCCCTTTCAGTGATCTACCTGTACCAGTGTTCCGGCTGTGTATATTCCTGTCCTGCTTACTGATCCATTACCTGTGCTTCATATCTGACTCGCATTTGCTGATCCACTGCGCATTTACTAATAGACTTCCGTTATACTTTGTGCATAGCCCTCCAGTCCCGGACTCACTGATTGTCCGTACTATCTACCTACAGTATATAAACTACATGTAAAACTCTAGAGAACCTTAGTTTGAATATCATCTTAGATTCTGCTCATTCCGTTCATCCGAACCAATCCGTCCCAACTCTAAGTATCTTCCAAGACTTAGGATTTGATTCCTATAGTCTACATTTCTGACTCTACCTTCGGTAGTCCATATCCGTTAGTTTCTAGTACGGACCTCGTCCGCTACTAGTCTTATACCTCACATTCATCCTTACCCTCCGGACGAACTCCTTCCACCCATACGTTTCAGATATATACTGGACGTGCCATATCCAATACCTCCGGACCTTCAGATCCGCTATGCAAGCAATTCCAGACCCTTGGACAAAGGTTATCCCCCAGAAATAAAGGGCAGTACTCAGGAAAGGGGCACAGTGCACAAACTGAGGCCAAAGCCTTTTTGGATCCCTTACATATTGAGTACGGTCTCAACATATTGTTATTGCAGGTACCATCAAACAAATGGAGCGGTAGTGGAGGAATCTGATAAGTAGGAATTTTATGTTTTCAGATGAAACTGGTGTCTATGAGGCAGTGAGAAGAACCGCAATCTATGAGGGCAGGAAATTCAGATATATTGGAGAAAAATGGAAGAGAGACATATGGGCATAGAGAGTTTGGATCTGGAAGGGTTACAGTGTTGAGTTGTAGCTCTGTTGTATGGGTTGGGCCAATGCAACCCCCATCCTGTACAGAGTCAAGAGGGTCACAGGCTAATTTTTTGCCTCATCTGAGGCTTCCAGATCCACTTCCAGGGCAAGTATTGTAGCACGACCCTTAGCTATGTGCGAAGTTGACTTGGTGCAGTTCCAGGCAGTATGACCAGGTCCACCACAGAACATACAGAGTCTTTTGTCAAAATATCTCTGACGCTCCTCAGTGGTCAACTTTCCATCAGCTCCAATCCCATCTGGAACTTTAGGAGTGGAAGAGGTTGCAGGATTGGGTTTTGTGGATCTAGTTGTTTCAGATCTGGATGAGTTGGTGTTTGTCCAGTTGGATACTGACTGTCTAGGAGGGTTGGAAGGGGTCTATCTGCTTTCCCGGGTGACTTCCCCCTTACATTCCTAGTAATGGGTGTCAATGGTCTGGGCAAGGGTTTTGAATTCTGAGAGGGTGGTGGGTTTACCCATGTGACTGATCTCATCCTTGATTCAGGCCAGAAGACCATTATAGAACTGTCGTCATAGAGCTCCATCCACCCATTCCCATACTTGGGAGGCAAGTCATTGGAATTCTATAACGTACTTGTTGATGCACTGCCCATCATGCATATGAAGTTGCTCTAACTGCATTTCCGCATCTCTGGATGGATCATGAGGTCCAAAGTTGGTTTGGAGCTCAAGCATGAGCTTGGAGTAGTCATCCATCCAATCTGGACGGATACTATTCTCATCCAAAAGGAGATCCAGTTCAAACCACTCAAGAGCCATTCCCTTGAGATAGGATTGGGCAAAGTTGACTTTAGTGCATCTGGAACAGAAAATGTTAGGTCTGCTTTGAAAGTTGAGCTCACACTGGACAAAGAATGCTCAGAGCTTGCGAGGCTCGGATCTGTCGAAGGTATCTGGTTCCCAGATTTTGACCTTGCTATCATCTGAGGTGTTGTTACGACAGCTACTGTGAGTGAGATGGTTAATGGCTATAGATAGTTGAGCTAAGATCTGGTCTTGGGGGCTCAGATGGTCATCATTATCTTCATCATCCAGGTACCCAACATCTGGATCATCACCTTCGTTGTCTGGTGGATTATTGCACAACTTATCATTGAAATGGATGGTCAGGTGTAGATTAGCATCTGGGTCATCTGTGTTCCAGGTTGGTGTAACCAGATCTGGTCTGGTCAGACAAGTGGAGATGCTTTGTCCCATGTCACCCATGCTTGTATGGTACTAAGAGAAGCTGGTAAATGTTTGGATGATGGGTGTGGGGTCTCATTAAATCAGACCAAGTTCAGCTCCTTGGAGGGAGTTCTGAGTTTTGCATGGAGGCATGATACAGGTGGTTTCAGAGATTGTACTCGGAAATGTGTGAGTTCAAATATAATATCAAGACTGTACTCAATAGGCGAGAGATCCAAAGGGCTTTGGCCTCAGTTCGTACACTGTGCCCCTTTCCCAAGTACTGTCCTTTATTTCAGAGGAGTAATATACATTCAAGGATCCAGAAGTGCTTGCGTGATGGATCCAAAGGTCTGAAGGTATCAGATATGATATGTCTGAAGGATATTTGGAACATATGGATGAAAAGAGTACATCTGAAGGATATCCAGAGCATACAGATGGATTCAAGGTATAAGGCTAGTATTGGACAAGGTCCATACTAGAAACTAACAGATATAGACTACTGAAGGTAGAGTCAGAAGTGTAGACTGTAGGAATCAATCCTAAGTCTCAGAAGATACTTAGAGCTAGAAGAGGCTCAAGTTTGGAGGAATGGAATGAGCAGAATCTAAGATGATATTTGAACTAAGGTTCTCTAGAGTTGTACATGCAGTTTATATACTGTAGGTAGCTAGTATGGATAATCAGCAAGTCTGGGACTGGAGGGCTATGCACAAAGTATAACAGAAGTCTATTAGTAAATGCGCAGCGGATCAGTAAATGTGAGTCAGATATGAAGCACAGGTAACAGATCAGTAAGCAGGACAGGAATATACACAGCCAGGACACCAGTATAGGTAGATCACTGAAAGGGAATAGAAGCAAGTATGCACAGTGGACTTAGAACATGAGAAGCTAGGGGTTTCGAATGGGTGATCTAGATTGGATCTGTGGTCCAGATAGAAGCAGGATCAATCAGATCAGATCAGATGTATGGAATATGACAGCAGGGGACAAGACAAATATCTGAGTTGAGTCAGTCAGTCATAGAGATAAGCATGTTAAACCCTCCATCCTCAGGGAGGGGGCTGATGAAGTCAATTGCAACTGAGCTCCCTCTCTTGTCCAGAACAGGCAGAGGGTGTAGGGGTCCTGCAACCAAAGTCATCCTTGATTTGTTGCACATACATTTCATGCACAATGGTATGTATGATTCCACCAGGTCTTTTTGCATGTTAGGCCAGTAGTAGGAGGCATGCAGAAGTGCATACAATTTGTCAGCACCAAAGTGTCCAGCTGCATCATGGACTGCATGGAAGAGGTCCTCTTGGAGGTTATTGATTTGTGGAATAACTAGTTGATCTGCAATGTATAATAGACCATTTGCATCCTGAGATAGTCCCAGCAGTGAACCTAGCAACATGTTTAGTTTCTTACACCAAGAGTCATGAGCATACCCTTACACAATGCATTTCTGCACATTGTCATTAGCCTGGATCATGAGTATTGCACCACACAATCATCAGGGGTTACCACATCCATTCACCTGGAGAGTGCATCCACTGCACCATTCAGTTCTCCCCTGAGATAGTATATATCCATATTATATTGAGACATATATTCTGCCCATTGGCATTATCACTGTGAGAGATCTTGTTGTGTTATGAAATTCTGTAGTGTCTGGTGGTCAGTGTACACATCAATGTGTATACCTAGTAGATCTGATCACCATTTCTTTAGTGTGCACATTATTGCCAGTCATTCTTTCTCATGTATAGGATAGTTGAGTTCTGTGCCTCATAATTGGGTTGAGTTGAAGGCTACAGGCTGTGCAGTTTCTCATGTCTTCCCCTATGATAGAAGTGCTTCAGTAGTGTAATTGGATGCATTGCATGTCAAAAATATCTTGTTAGTACCTGGGTTGTTGTGATCAATAGTAGTGAGGCAATGGGGGCTGGTGACAAGTGTTTTGATGGCAGTGAATGCTTGTTGGTGCTGTTCAGTTCATGCTGGGAATTCAAGCTCTGAAGCCTCTGTGGTTAACACCATTAGTGTGTAAGTGTGTTTTGCAACATCAGGTAAGTGGTTGGAAAGGTAGCAAACCATACCCAGGGAGGCCCAAATGTCAGATGCCTTGCATGGTTAAGGCCAATCTAGAACATGAGCCACCTTGGAGTCATCAGCCTCAATTCCATGTGCAGAGATGCAGTGCCCTAAGGAGTCCATTTCAGTATTGAATAGTGAAGTTTTCTTTGGCAAGCAGTAGAGGTGTGCTGTTCTGAGGGTCAGGAGCAGCATTTGTACATTAGCCTCATGTTCCTCTAAGGTTTGTAACTAGATAATAATGTTGTCCAGGTATACATGACAGATATTGCCAATGAAGTGTTGTAGGGCAGTTGTCATTCAATGCTGGTAGACAGCAGGGGCATTATGAATCCCATATGCATAACTGTCCATTCGTACTTCCCAAATGGTGTGTGAACTGCCAGGTATTTCATATCATCTGGGTGAACACACATCTGAAAGAAGGCATTAGTCATATCAATCTTTCCAAAGAGCTTCCTTCAAAATTTTGTCAATTCATGGCAAAGGATGGTTGTCAGGCACTGTGTTAAGGTTTAACTGCCAGAAGTCATTTACCCAACAAGGCAGTACTGAGGGATCCACCTTTGGAATGATGAAGGATGGTGAGGACCATTCACTTTCTGATGGTCATAACCTTCTGCTATTGAGATGTACATTCAGAAGGGTCTTCCAAGCTGCTCTATATTTTTTTGGACAACTGTATGACTGTTGCTGCACAATATTGTTAGCATCTTTTAGGTTTATATGGAACAATACATCATCTGGCATAAAATTGTTATGTGGGATGTCAGATGGAAAACAGTTTTGGAATTTGTCCTTGAGATAGGAGTCTAGAGTTTTTAGTTGGTCCTCATGAAGTAGTACATCAATCTTAGCTTGTATGGCAGCCATGATGTCTATTCCTTTCATGGTTTTGCATTCATCATCAATGATTACCTTTAGTTCTTGCAGGACAGTTGTCATATTCCATACATCTGATCAATCCTGCTTCTGTCCAGACCACAGATCTGATCCAGATCACACATCTGAAACTCCTAGCTTCTCATGTTCTAAGTCCACTGTGCATACTTGCTTCTATCCCCTTTTGGTGATCTACCTGTACCAGTGTTCCAGCTGTGTATATTCCTGTCCTGCTTACTGATCTGTTACCTGTGCTTCATATCTGACTCACATTTACTGATCTGCTGCGCATTTACTAATAGACTTCCATTATACTTTGTGCATAGCCCTCTGGTCCCAGACTCACTGATTATCCATACTAGCTACCTACAGTATATAAACTGCATGTACAACTCTAGAGAACCTTAGTTCAAATATCATCTTAGATTCTGCTCATTCTGTTCCTCTGAACTTGAGCCTCTTCTAGCTCTAGTATCTTCCAAGACTTAGGATTGATCCCTAAAGTCTACACTTCCAAATCTACCTTCAGTAGTCTATATCTGTTAGTTTCTAGTATGGACCTCATCTGATACTAGCCTTATATCTTGAATTCATCTGTATGCTCCAGATACCCTTCAGACATACTCTTTCCATCCATACATTCCAGATATCCTTTGGACATATCATATCTGATACCTTCAGATCCATCATGCAAACACTTCTGGATCCTTGGATGTATATTACTCCTCTGAAATAAGGGGCAATACTCAGGAAAGGGGCACAGTGTACAAACTGAGGCCAAAGCCCTTTGGATCTTTCACCTATTGAGTACAGTCTTAACAACAGTCTTTAATTTGTTGACAATGTCTTGTTCCATCCAGAACAACTTAGGACCAGAGGGTGAGACTCTAGGACATGCCTTTGTTGACACCTCTGCTGCAGGTTGTAACAAGTCATAGTTAGTATCCTTTACAATGCAAGTATGTAGCTCATGATCAATTACAATGTAATTGTGTTCAAGAAATGGTCCTTCAAGTAACAGAGGTGTACAAAGATTAGGAGCAATGATTGCTCATATAGTGCAGAATGTATAAGTTTGATCCAGAGATGCTATCATATACCAGACTCTACACCCCACTTCCACTATAATATCCTGTCCAAATCCACATATCCAGACATATACATCCAATCCACACCCAATCCAGTTCACACATCTAAGATTAAAGTAAAGAATCTACAAGCAATACACTGTGCTTAAATAGGCCAGTATGTGTGCACAGACCAAGACCATAACCAGTAGGTAAGTAATGACATGAATATGGAAGGCATGAACACGTGATGATGTGAAGAAGCAGAAAAGGTAAAAGGTGACATAGCAAAGCTACATAAGTACAACAACCAGTTCATAGACCATATTATGAGACAAGTAGTCCATGGTAGTACACTTATGTAATCAAAGGGAAGAAGAAGATGTATAGGGGCATGTACAACTGTAACAAGGAGTGCCTTCTAAAGTTCTTGGCACTAATAATCAGTATCACTGCCACTGCAGCACATAGTGCAGTGCAGACCTTATATCCTAAGGATCCAGAACCATATCACACATCGGCTCTATCTGGATAAGACTGGGTTATTGAGTTAATCACTGGCCACCCTGAGCACATCAGGTCTGAGCTTAGCATGCATGCCAGTGCTTTTGATGAGCTTGTTGATGAGCTCTGGACCTTTCATGGTAAGTGTTTTTGTTTTTTTGGAATGTAATGTTTAATAGTATCTAGTTATTTCTGCAAGATGCTTGTTATTTTTACAATCAACCCATTCTATTCAAAATATGTTTGTTTTCCAGACAATTCAATCCCCTTTAAAATTCAGAAGAATCCCAAATGGTGGCCATTTTTTAAGGGTGCTATAGGGGCACTTGATGGCAGTCATATCCCTGTCACACCTAAGGCTGTTGAACATCCTGTTTATTGTAATCAGAAGGAGTTTGTGTCACAGAACTGCCTTTTTGCATGTGATTTCAACTTCAATTTCATATATGCACCCATAGGATGGGAAGGGTCAGCAACAGATGTGTGCATCTATGAGGATGCCTGTGCTCACAACTTTCATACTCCTCCAGAAAAATGTTTTCTCACAGATGCTGGATATCCTCTATGTCCTGAGCTACTCATATCTTACCAAAATGTGCATTATCACTTTGCTGAATGGGGTCATGCAAACACAAGGTAGGTTCTTAATTGCTTTACAGACCTTATTCTAAGTTTTACAGGCCAGCAAATAAGGAAGAACTATTTAATTTGCAACATGCATCAGCATGGAATGTCATTGAGCAAATTTTCAGTGTCCTTAAACAGTGCTTTCACATACTACTCCTACCACCTCCATATACTATGGAGATCCATGCATGAATTCCAACTGCCCTTTGTGTAATACACAATTTCATTCATTTGCATGACCCAAGTGAGGGTGATCCCCCTGTTGATGAAGGAGATGAAGATAGAATTTTGGAGGAGGAGGACCCTGATCTTGACATAGCTGCTGCTGAGGAAGCTGCCATTATTGAAAAAGAGAATGAGCATGACTTTTGTCAAGGTGCTGACATGCATGATTGCATTGCAGAGGCAATGTAGACTCACTATCAAGGTGTTGTATTGGAACAGGACTTAGAAGGACTTGACCTTGAGGATAAAGATGAGGAGGATGAGGATGAGGATAAGGATAAGGATGAGAAGAATGAGGAGGATGAGGATAGTGATAGCACTGCTGATTAAAGAGTCACTACTTATATAAAGCAAACATGTTGTTGAATTCAATGATACTTGATGGTACAAAGCAGTTATACATGTAAATGAATGTTCAACTCAATCTGTCATGTCAGCATTATCATGCACTTCAAGTGGCTGACCAATTAGCTTTGACACATAGGCATGCCTCCTCTTGTTATCTTTTATGTTGACATAAAACTTAAGCAAGTGATCATTACCCTTCTGACTAAGGATGCTGATCAATGAGGCCTACTGGTCGATTGGTATGTCACCATGTTCACCATCTAAAAGGTCAATGGCATGCATGACTATGTCCTCAGAACCTGCTCCTCTCATGAGTGCTTCAAATGAGTCAGTCATCTGGTTGATGCTGCCTTGCATCCCCACCACAGCAGTGGCTGGTGTGATCTTTGCAGCCTTTTCAATGCTAGTGATTTTTGTTTGACAGGACTGTGCTGGTGTGCATACCTGCTTGGATGGGGGGATTAATACTACCAAGGTGGTAGAGAAAGGTTGCATGGAGATGTGACTGGACCCAAATAATGTTGTCTCAATCTCTGCAAAGGCATCTGGATGTGGGCACTTGCCAGCATTAGAGGTATGGGCAGCAGAGGTAGGGGTGGTAGAGATGGCACTGGTAGTGGCAGCAGGGACAGCAGAGGTAGTGGCCATAGATGTAGCGGCAGCAGGATAAGGGAAGGCAGATATAGTAGAGGTAGTGGCAGCAGGATGAGGAACAGCAGCAGATGGGCCAGCTGGGACAGTAGTATTGCCAGCTGTCTCTCTAGGCTCATTGTCAGTGATGGGAGGAGCAACATCACCTCCTGTTAAGACCATACTCAAAAGGTAAAAGATCCAAAGGGCTTTGGCCTCAGTTTGTACACTGTGCCCCTTTCCCGAGTAATGCCCCTTATTTCAGAGGAGTGATATGCATCCAAAGATCCGGAAGTATTTGTGTAATGGATTCAAAGGTCCGAAGGTATCAGATATGATATGTCCAAAGGGTATCCAGAATGTATGGATGGGTTCAAGGTATAAGGCTAGTACTGGACAAAGTCTGAACTAGAAACTAATGGATATGGACTACCAAAGGTAGAGTTGGAAGTGTAGACTTTAGGAATCAATCCTAAGTCTCAGAAGATAATAGAACTAGAAGAGACTCAAGTTCAGAGGAACAGAATGAGCAGAATCTAAGATGATATTCGAACTAAGGTTCTATAGAGTTGTACATGCAGTTTATATACTGTAAGTAGCTAGTACAGATAATCAGTGAGTCTGGGACTGGAGGGCTATGCACAAAGTATAATGGAAGTCTATTAGTAAATAAATAGTGGATCAGTAAACATGAGTCAGATATGAAGCACAGGTAATGGATCAGTGAGCAGGACAGGAATATACACAGCTGGGATACTGGTACAGGTGAATCACCAAAAGGGGATAGAAGCAAGTATGCACAATGGACTTAGAACATGAGAAGCTAGGGCTTTTGGATGGGTGATCCAGATCAGATATGTGGTCCAGATGGAAGTGGAATCAATCAGATCTGAGATCAGATGTATGGAATATGACACCTCCATGAAAAGCAGTCCAGCCTCTAGCACCACCCAATGGAATCATGTTCTGCATTTTTTCATAGTACTCCCATCCCTTGGTGTGGAATGGGCACATCAAAGAATTTTTCTGATAATATATAAGCTTGAAAATAAATAAGAAATCATGAGGATGCAAATACCTGAACATATCCTTCCCACACAGCTGTTGCTGCTGGTCCTGGGATCCCGGCTCCATTCTCATTGTCCCAATGGACTCCTGTCTGATTGCAATACTTCTTGATAGTGTGGTAAGTGCTTTTGAGCTATGGATCAGTCATCAGCTCACAATCAGATAAAAAAGGACCCCACATGTGACATACTGATGTCCACTTGTTGTGCACTGATTTTGCTGTCTTAAGTGGACCCATACAAGTGGCTGCTAGAGCCTCATCACCATTAATATGGTCTGCAGCACCTGCAAAAACCTTTGGCTTAAAGCTATCACCCCCTTCAGCATCTGAGTGGTG